>JAXCGZ010006220.1:47500-56504 GCA_037179515.1 Halocaridina rubra | reverse complement strand
TATTACAATCTACTGTAGTAGGGTTAAAGACATCATTACTTCTATTGAATGCACTATGTTCTTGAACATTATTATTATTATTACTACCATCATCACTATTATCATTACCATTACTACCACCATCATTATTATTTACACCATTATCAACATTTCTATTATTATTACTACTACCATCATCATTATTATTACCACCATTACTATTATTGATTTCATTTATTATTTCTTTTTTTGTTTTTTCAAAGGTTTTTTTCCCCACTTCAGCGAAAAAATTATTGAACTCTTCTGCTTTAGCACTTACATCTACCTCATCGGGTATAATTGATATGTTACTACTTTTATTACAGTTATTGGAAAGCATGGTTTTAGCAATTTTCCATGTATCAGAGATATTGCCTTTAGCGTTTTGAAATTTATTTTTGTAATACTGTTTCTTACTGTTACTTAATGATGATTTTACTTGTTTCTTATGCTCTGTAAACTTTTCTCTTAAAGGGATATTATCTCTTTGTAGCTTTACTTCATTTTGTAGTTTGTCTCTTTCTTTCATAATGTTTTTTATGTCATCTGTTATCCAAGGAGCGGGGGGACGAAATATTTCTCTTGTCACGAGTGGTGCACATCGATCTATACATGATGATAAGACACTGGTTAAAATATTTACTTGTGTGTTGATATTATCGGTATATAGAATTTCATTTAATTTATGTACTTCATTCATAAGTAAACTACAAAGTAATTCTTGTGAATAATTTCTTAAGCATCTGAATGTTTTAAAGATTGGTTGTCTCTTTGGTTTGCGAATATTTAGGGACGTTACAATTTCCTCGTGGTCTGCTATAGGGCTTGGCATTACGTCACACTTAGTTATCATATGTTTGGAGTTTGTTATTACTAGATCGATTTGGGAAACTGAAGTGGGAGTGATTCTAGTTGGTTTATTTATAATCTGTTCTAGATTTAAATTCTTAATAAGTCTACTCATTTTATTTTCTCTTTTTAGTTGATCATCATTAAAATCGCCATATATAAAAACTGGTTTGTTTTTTAAAATTATCTCCTTAAAAACGTCCAAAATATAGCTAAAAGAGGTTACCGAGGCTTTGGGGTGGCGGTACACGCAGCCTATGATAATAGAAGGAAACTTTTTATGTTGGACAGAGATCCATTTATCTTCCACTCCTTCGTGCTTCTCAGTTTCAAGATTTAGTTCAGTGGCCTTCAAATAATTTTTAACATATAAACATACACCTCCACCTCTACCACTGTCATAGCGATAAATATTATATGAAGGAATATTAATAAATGCATTGTTAATTGACGGATACAGCCATGATTCGCTAATGCAAAGAACATCAATATTTTCTTGTACAAGCATATGTTCAATTTCTAGTATATGGGATAACAGGGATTGTGCATTTATATGTACGACAGATAATCTATCATTATATTTACAAGAAAGAGGGAGAGAGGGAGAGAGAGAGAGGGAGAGGGAGAGGGAGAGGGAGAGGAGACTTTATTCCATCAAAAATGGCTATTACATGATAATTAATCTAATTACAAATTGCAATGTAAAATGTCAAAATAAAACTAATGAAATTTGCAAAGCACAAAATCAAAAAATTTACACATTAAAATATGCATACATACACTTCGTTTACCCAATGGGAGGATAATAATGAGACTAAAATAACTTATTAAGTAGGTGATTTAAAAGATGAGATTTAAGTGAGGGTAATGTTTGGCAACTTCTTAAGTTTGCGGGTAAAGAGTTCCAAAGTCTCGGGCCTATTACATTTAAGGCTCTTGCCCCAATATCAGTGGAAGTTCTGGGCACGTAAAAAGAATTCTGATATCTGGTGTTGACGTTATTGATACGCACTTGATTAACTGTTGGCAATGAGAAGAGCCATTCCGGTAATATTCCATGATTTATTTTAAAAACTAAAAGACAGATATTATATATGAACTTCATGTCCATCCTTAGCCAACCCAATATATATATATATATATATATATATATATATATATATATATATATATATATATATATATATATGTATGTATATGTATATGTATATGTATATGTATATGTATATGTATATGTATATGTATATATGTATATATGTATATATGTATATATGTATATATGTATATATGTATATATGTATATATATATATATATATATATATATATATATATATATATATATATATATATATATATATATATATATATATATATATATATATATATATATATATATATATATATATATATATATATATATATATATATATATATATATATATATATATATACTGCCCTGCAAGGCGCTCTCTCTCTCTCTCTCTCTCTCTCTCTCTCCTAAGCACCACGTGGTCATCCCTGCAACTAACAGAATACATCCGAGCCCAAAAAAAGGACTTGGTTTCTTTTTTTTTTTACCCCATGTGATATCTCTTGAAAACAAAAATACAATGCATGCAGACGCATGTGCATATAGGCATTCAATTATCTATTCTATGGGGAAACTGCAAATGCATTATACAGGCATCACTTTCTCTGATTATCATAATTTAGCTAAATTTATGTTTTGTCGTAATATCTCAACAACTCCACCGATGCAAAGGTAAACAAAAAAAAAAACAAAATAAAAAGTTCTGTAAAACGTAAACGAAATACAAATGTAAATCTGGGGCTAATAAAGAAATATTTACGATCTAAAAATATGAACGAAGTTGTACAATGTTAATGTAATTTTGAAAAAGAAAATCGAAAAATAAATACAATTTGATATATAAATTTTTATTTCATTATTTTATTTCTGATACAAATAATTGCTTTCATATGATTCCTCGGAGAGAGTGCAGCGAAGAATGACCAATATGATACGCAATATCAGAAATCTACCATATGAGGACAGATTAAAAAGACTTAATCTACATTCATAAGAACGTAAGAATAGGGGACACTGCAACATGCCTACTGGCACACACGAGGCAGCTCTATTTTTGAATGGTATTTTCAGCATGTCTAACCTATTCTATTCTACTCTACTTATTTATTCTATTTTTCTTTTTATGATTTTTCTAATAAGCACTAACCTATTCATGCCCACCCTACCTCTGTCATACGTCTATCTAATCTACATTTGAAGGTGTCTAAGGTATTGGCATTTACTATCCTACTAGGAAGCCTGTTCCATGCATCAGCTACTCTATTACCAAACCAATTTTTACCAATTTCCCTTCTGAACCTAAATTTATCAAGCTTAAATCCATTATTACGAGTTCTGGTTTGATCATGAATTTTTAAAACTTTATTAATATCCCCCTTGTTAATCCCTTTAAACCATTTATACACTTCAATCATATCCCCCCTAACTCTTCGCCTCTCTAGAGAATGTAGATTAAGTTTTTTTAATCTGTCCTCATATGGTAGATTTCTGATATTGTGTATCATCTTGGTATTCTTCGCTGCACTCTCTCCAAGGATTCAATTTCCATCCTATAATAGGGTGACCAGAATTTTTTTTTTTTTTTTTTTAAGAGTGTGATACCGGGACAGGCAGAAACTGCACGAGGGTTTGTCCCTCTCTTTTTTATCTCTTACTTTATTTAATTTTCGTGCTTTTTCCTCCAATTCCCTTATATCCTTAATCCCCCTCCCCTCTTTTTTTCCCCTCCTAATCAGCACACATCTTACATAATTATATGCCAGTCAGTCTGCCTGTCGGTCTGCCCGTCTGTCTCTTCTTATCTGTCTCGCGATATAATGAAATGACATCATAACCGTACATCATACCACCAAGGGTTTCCTTTTCAGCATTTAATTTGGCTTGCCGAGGCATCTCTCTCTCTGTCTGTCAGATATATGGAGTGTTTGTGGAATAGCATCTTCACCCTCTGAATTCGATTAGACTCTCTCTCTCTCTCTCTCTCTCTCTCTCTCTCTCCCTCTGTATATGGATGCCGTGACTCTCCTTGTTCGACGACGAGTGAATGGGGTAATAATTTGTGACTCCCAATCGGCCCTACAAGCCCTATCCTCGCCAAGACCCATCTGTGGCCGTGCTGTGGGAGATATACTATGTCGCCTCGCGGCCGCTCGGGATGCTTCTCTTGTTGTGTCGTTTGTATGGACGCCATCTCACATTGGGCTGACTGGCAACGACACAGCGGATCGTCTTGCCAAGGCAGCCTGTATGCTGGATGGGCATGCTGTGGATGCTGAGCCCTCCCTCCGATGCCTACGTAACATCATCTACTCAGCTGGGTTTGCCATGACGGTCCAGCGCAGGGACACGGAGAGGGCCAACAGTGTGTCCATACAGCACCATGATCACTTTCTTCACAGTCGCTACAAGTATCGCAGACGCGGGTTAATGGTGCGGAAAAACAATGTAGTTAGTGCTCGGCTCAGAATGGGGTATCGGCCTTTATGGCAGGTCTCCCAGACTCTAGATATGCCACAGTACACCTCCTGTAAATTATGCGACCGTCCTAATGCTAACACTCTTGACCACTATTGTCTTCAGTGCCCCACAGTGAGAGATGTTTTACCACAAGGTCAAAACTTAATACAGATCTGCTCATTTTTACTTAATGATGACAACCTTGATGTTATTCTTGCTCGTTATCCTCACTTTGGTGGCCATTAATTATATTGAATTTTACATATATTTTCTGTATGTTGCTGTATAATTCTGTTTGTGCATTCTGCGTTTCTCTGAGCTTTACTTTCGTATATAATGTACTCTGTGCTGCCATACTGTGAGTTGTGTTAGTATGCAGCAATGTTTTATCGATGTGTACACCTCCCTGTAAACTATGTTCTATTCTTGGTTTTGTATCCATTTGAAGCATTATTTGTATGAACTCATGTAATGTCTGACGCCTTGGCGCAATGAATTAATAAAATAAAATAATCTCTCTGTATATTAGGAGGCGACTGAGAGGGATAGGAGAGATGGAGGTTCCTAGTTCCCGTTTCAGTGAATTTCTGTTCTTGCAGCCAAAGAGCAAGGAGAGGAAACATGTAAGCTATCTTCTGAGATTGAATCATTAAATTTCATTAGGATAAGCAATAGCACTTCAGCCATCCCATTATTATTATTATTATTATTTTTATTTTATTATTATTATTATTATTATTATTATTATTATTATTATTATTCTAATTATTATCAATGACACTTGTCTATTACAAGATACCTGAGAGCAGCTGAATGAATAGTTATGCCTAATCGAAGATAGAGAGCGCTTCAAGGGACTATTCTACCAGAATTCCATACTTCATATATTTGTGTGTGTGTGTGTGTGACATCATAGAATAAAAAACAAACTGTGATAAATAAATAATATTTAATAAATAAATAAATAAATAAACAGTTATATAAAGACGTGACAATGTAGTCACCGTGGCTCAAGCGGTAGCGTCCGCGACTCTGAGGCGTCAGGTCGAGGGTTCGCGCCCTGCCATGGTCTGAGGTTAGCAAGGGCATGCACTCAGGGTAACGATTACATCTGCCAAAAGTCCTTCGCAAGAAGGCAACCGTCCTAGCCCTTGGTAGAAAAGGGAATCCGTGACGTAAAACCGGAAAAATAAAGACATGACACTCGTGAGTTCAACCTGTTCATCTCAGGCGTGTATAACGGGGTCCGAAAAGGCCCGTACGGAGAGCTTTTTTTTTTTTTTTATGATTGTTACACCAGGACGGGCAAAAAGAAAAAAAATAAATCTACCCTCATTAGGCCAGAGCAAGAAGAAAATATAGAGAAACAGAGATGGGGAGTATTGTGACTTGTCAGATGTGAAGAAATAAAATGACATGTGTAACGAATATCCAAGAATATTCAGGATTGATGTAGGGTATAGCTAGAGAATCGTATCTGACAGACGATTTAACATTGAAATATTTAGAAAAATACAGAAATTGCTAAAGGGGTAAGCGTCTCCGACTCTGAGGCGTCAGGTCGAGGGTTCGCGCCCCGCCACGGTCTGAGGTTAGCAAAGGCATGCACTCAGCGTAAGGATTACATCTGCCAAAACAAGTCCTTCGCAAGAAGGCAACCGTCCTAGCCCTTGGTTGATAAGGGAGTCCGTGACGTAAAACCGGAACCGGAACTAATAATAATAAAAAAATAAAAATAAATAATAAGAAAAATAACAATAATAATAATAATGAATAGATGGTGGTAGTAAGACTAATATCAAGAACTTCCGTCTTTAGTGGGGGGGGGGGTCTGTGAAGGCCGTTACACAAAACTTTAGGGAAAAAAAACACGAATTTCGTGACCAAAAAAACAATTTTCTTTATTTTGTATTTGCTTTTAGGCCGCATTCCTGTCATGGATTTACACTTATGTGAACTTCAAAAGAAATATGCAAAATCATGAAATAAAATTGGCACCAAATAAACACTGAAAAAGAAAGAAAAAAATGGCAACAAAAATAAAATAAAATATGGCACCATTTTCTGTCAACCCCCCCCCCCTTCGAATCATGAGGAAATCTCACCTGGTGAGACACGCTGCATTTAGGATGCAAAATTATTCTCACGTGTGAGAGTGCTTTGATTTTGAAGTGTTAAGTGTGCATTATTATTATTATTATTATTATTATTATTATTATTATTATTATTATTATTATTATTATAATTATTTTTATTATTATTGTTATTATTTATATTATTATTATTATTATTATTATTATTATTAATATTATTATTATTATTATTATTATGTGATTTTTGTGTTTATGTTGAAGTGACTGACCACTGTCTAGGGTAGTTGTTATTTGTGGCATTTATTTACACCACGATGAGTTAAATGAGAAATACGAAATTTTTCAAAATAGAGTCTCTGAAGAAACAAAAACAAGTAATATCAATTAACTATTTTTAATTAGGGCAAACAAACGCCACAACTATAGGCATATCCCAAGTAACAACCTAATCAAATTTAAACACTTTTAATAGTTTTTTTCTCATTGGGTTGCGCCAGTATCATTATTTTTACACACACACACACATAAAAATATATATATATATATATATATATATATATATATATATATATATGAATCATTTTTTACCCCGACCGGGACTCGAACCTAGGACTTATGATTACTAAGTCAAGGCGCTACCACTACACCACAGAAGGTTAAAAGGAACCCAACCTTATAGCTTATATCTGCTATACTTAGGAATGAACGCATTCTAACTGAATGCCACTATGTTCATATTACAGATTCCCCAACCTCACTCGTGGCTTCATTTTAGCATTTAATTCAATTCCCAATCTCATTCGGGCCATGAAATAACCAATAAGCACATTATATATGTGAAAACATGAATCATTTTTTACCCCGACCGGGACTCGAACCTAGGACTTATGATTACTAAGTCAAGGCGCTACCACTACACCACAGAAGGTTAAAAGGAACCCAACCTTATAGCTTATATCTGCTATACTTAGGAATGAACGCATTCTAACTGAATGCCACTATGTTCATATTACAGATTCCCCAACCTCACTCGTGGCTTCATTTTAGCATTTAATTCAATTCCCAATCTCATTCGGGCCATGAAATAACCAATAAGCACATTATATATGTGAAAACATGAATCATTTTTTACCCCGACCGGGACTCGAACCTAGGACTTATGATTACTAAGTCAAGGCGCTACCACTACACCACAGAAGGTTAAAAGGAACCCAACCTTATAGCTTATATCTGCTATACTTAGGAATGAACGCATTCTAACTGAATGCCACTATGTTCATATTACAGATTCCCCAACCTCACTCGTGGCTTCATTTTAGCATTTAATTCAATTCCCAATCTCATTCGGGCCATGAAATAACCAATAAGCACATTATATATGTGAAAACATGAATCATTTTTTACCCCGACCGGGACTCGAACCTAGGACTTATGATTACTAAGTCAAGGCGCTACCACTACACCACAGAAGGTTAAAAGGAACCCAACCTTATAGCTTATATCTGCTATACTTAGGAATGAACGCATTCTAACTGAATGCCACTATGTTCATATTACAGATTCCCCAACCTCACTCGTGGCTTCATTTTAGCATTTAATTCAATTCCCAATCTCATTCGGGCCATGAAATAACCAATAAGCACATTATATATGTGAAAACATGAATCATTTTTTACCCCGACCGGGACTCGAACCTAGGACTTATGATTACTAAGTCAAGGCGCTACCACTACACCACAGAAGGTTAAAAGGAACCCAACCTTATAGCTTATATCTGCTATACTTAGGAATGAACGCATTCTAACTGAATGCCACTATGTTCATATTACAGATTCCCCAACCTCACTCGTGGCTTCATTTTAGCATTTAATTCAATTCCCAATCTCATTCGGGCCATGAAATAACCAATAAGCACATTATATATGTGAAAACATGAATCATTTTTTACCCCGACCGGGACTCGAACCTAGGACTTATGATTACTAAGTCAAGGCGCTACCACTACACCACAGAAGGTTAAAAGGAACCCAACCTTATAGCTTATATCTGCTATACTTAGGAATGAACGCATTCTAACTGAATGCCACTATGTTCATATTACAGATTCCCCAACCTCACTCGTGGCTTCATTTTAGCATTTAATTCAATTCCCAATCTCATTCGGGCCATGAAATAACCAATAAGCACATTATATATGTGAAAACATGAATCATTTTTTACCCCGACCGGGACTCGAACCTAGGACATATATAATGTGCTTATTGGTTATTTCATGGCCCGAATGAGATTGGGAATTGAATTAAATGCTAAAATGAAGCCACGAGTGAGGTTGGGGAATCTGTAATATGAACATAGTGGCATTCAGTTAGAATGCGTTCATTCCTAAGTATAGCAGATATAAGCTATAAGGTTGGGTTCCTTTTAACCTTCTGTGGTGTAGTGGTAGCGCCTTGACTTAGTAATCATAAGTCCTAGGTTCGAGTCCCGGTCGGGGTA
>JAXCGZ010006220.1:32500-40000 GCA_037179515.1 Halocaridina rubra | reverse complement strand
TGAACGGTAAATCTTATACTGCAGAACAAACTCATTCACTACACCCCACCCCCCTCCCCTGCCTTCGTTCTCCGCGTTGGTGTCGAGCATTTGACCTCCAGTAATGAAATGCTCCCTCTTCAAGTCCTGCAATGATGGCAATCGTGGGAATGATGATTAGTCAGCAAGACTCTATTCATGACACATCACAGAGAAATGGGATCAACAAGAGAAATAATGATTTATAGGATAAGAATAATGAGAGAAATAGCTTAAAGGAGGAACGTGAAGAATCATATGAAATCAATTATTTGTATCTGAAATAAAATAATGAAATAAACATTTATATTTTAAATTGTAATTTTTTTTCGATTTTCTTTTTTAAAATTACATTAACATTGTACAACTTCGTTCACATTTTTAGATCGTAAATATTTCTTTATTAGCCCCAGATTTACATTTGTATTTCGTTTACGTTTTACAGAACTTTTTTATTTATTGTTTTTACCTCTGCATCGGTGGAGTTGTTGAGATTTTACGATAAAATATAAATTTAGCTCAATTATGATATCCAGAGAAAGTGATGCAGTCACTGGCCTGTATAATGCATTTGCAGTTTTCCCATAAAATCAAATAATTGAATGCCTATATGCACATGCATCTGCGTGCATTGTATGTTTGTTTTCAAGAGACGTCACATGGGGGTAAAAAAAAAAAAAAAAAAAAAAAAGTCCTTTTTTTGGGGGGGCTCGGATGTATTTTGTTGGTTGAAGGGATGACCACGTGGTGCTTAGGAGAGAGAGAGAGAGAGAGAGAGAGAGAGAGAGAGAGAGAGAGAGAGAGAGAGAGAGAGAGAGAGAGAGAGAGAGATTTATTTTATTTTATTTTATTAATTTATTGCGCCAAGGCGTCAGACATTACATGAGTTCATACAAATAATGCTTCAAATGGATATAAAACCAAGAATTGAACATGGTTTACAGGGAGGTGTACATATTGATAAAACATTGCTGCATACTAACACACAACTCACAGAATGGCAGCACAGAGTACATTATATGCAAAAGTAAAGCTCAGAGAAACGCAGAATGCACAAACAGAATTATATAGCAACAATACAGAAAATATATGTATAATTCAATATAATTAATGGCCACCAAAGTGAGGAAAACGAGCAAGAATAACATCAAGGTTGTCATCATTAAGTAAAAATGAGCAGATCTGTATTAAGTTCTGACCTCGTGGTAAAACATCTCTCACTGCGGGGCACTGAAGACAATAGTGGTCAAGAGTGTTAGCATTAGTTCGGTCGCATAATGTACAGGAGGTGTACTGTGGCATATCTAGAGTCTGGGAGACCTGCCATAAAGGCCGATACCCCATTCTGAGCCGAGCACTAACTACATTGTTTTTCCGCACCATTAACCCGCGTCTGCGATACTTGTAGCGACTGTGAAGGAAGTGATCATGGTGCTGTATGGACACACTGTTGGCCCTCTCCGTGTCCCTGCGCTGGACCGTCATGGCAAACCCAGCTGAGTAGATGATGTTACGTAGGCATCGGAGGGAGGGCTCAGCGTCCACAGCATGCCCATCCAGCATACAGGCCGCCTTGGCAAGACGATCCGCTGTGTCGTTGCCAGTCAGCCCAATGTGGGATGGAGTCCACACAAATGACACAACAAGAGAAGCATCCCGAGCGGCTGCGAGGCGACATAGTATATCTCCCACAGCACGGCCACAGATAGGTCTTGGCGAGGATAGGGCTTGTAGGGCCGATTGGGAGTCACAAATTATTACCCCATTCACTCGTCGTCGAACAAGGAGAGTCACAGCATCCAAGATGGCATTCAGTTCACAGTAGGTGGAGCTCGACGAGGTGGGTAGTCTACGGCCAATCCATGAATCAGCCGGCACAGGCGGCTCCATGGTGGGGGAAAACACAGCACATGCCGCCCTCCCATCTGCTTGCACAGAACCATCAACATAGACGTGGTGTGCTGCAGGGACAGACGTGGATACATCAGCGATAGTCTCCAGAGCTAACTGTCTCTGCAAGGGGGGATAGACATCCTTCGAGGTCGGTGTATATGTGACAGCGGGGAGGGGGACACGCCAGGGTGGTAAATCTGGGACAGCCGCCTGCACTGGCAGGTCGAATGTCAAGGCCACGGAGAGTGTCACTCACCACCCTGATAAGGTTATGACCTCCTGCTCGAAGTGGGAGCCTGGGTGCGTCTGGATCAAGGGACGTCCTCATGACAGCAGAGAAGTACGGAGCAAGAAAGGGGTAGTGAAGACACTTAACAGTAAAATAGGACACATTGGCATAAATCCTCTCCACAAGAGGGGGTAAGTTGAGCTCCAACTGCATACTCACAATACGGGTAGAGAGAGAACATCCCAAGATAAATCTCATGACTCGATTCTGGAACTTTTCAAGTGGCTCGAGAGCTGGTTTAGGAAGTTGACACAAGGCAGGAGACAGATAGTCAACCACTGACCGAAGTAGTAGGATGTAGAGGGTCCTCGCCACTGGGATGGAGACTCCTGCAGCATTGTTGGCAAGCCACTTGACAGGTGCAAAGCGGGGCTCCAGACGGTCAAGAAGGCTCTTCACAAAGGGATGAATTCGTTGACGAGCAGGTATAGCTGGGGTGATCCGGACAGGTGCACCTAAATAACGTGTACTGTGTGCAGTGAGGGATGACATTACCACCCATGGCGAATGCGGGCAGTGCTCTGCAGTTGCGTGAAGTAAAAATCCTGCTTTTTTCTGGGGAGATAATAAGGCCACAGGAGGTAGCAGACACGTAAAAGTCATGGAGCATGTGCTGAAGGTCGTGAGTTGAGGTCGTGTGGATGCATATGTCGTCCGCATAGCAGGTAACTGTAGTACCGGGGATGACAGGAAGGAGGGAGAGTAGACGATGCATAAGGATATTGAATAGAAAAGGACTTAGCACACCCCCCTGAGGAGTACCCAGTTCAAACCGTTCATAGGAGCTATACGACCCTTTAAAAAGGACGCTTGATGTTCTGTTGCAGAGATATCCCCGTATCCATTTCAGTATGTTCCCCCGAACTCCAAAGTCCACCAGCTGGTCAAGAATAATTTCCTTGTTGGCTATATCGAAGGCAGATTTGAGGTCCAGGAAGGCGACCACACTGGTGGGAGAAAGACGGGTGTAGAGTTCAGCGAGGCAGAGTGATGTGTGCTCCGTTGTGGGAGGAAACCATAAAGACTGGGGGAGAGTTTATCCTGTAGACGGTGCATGAGTCGGGCAAGAAGGATGCGTTCAAACACTTTGCTGAAGCAGGAGGTGAGGGAGATAGGCCTAAATTTGTCGGTTCCAGGTTTTGGTAGAGGAATAATAGTGCTTCTGGTCCAGGCAGAGGGCACATGCCCCAAGCAAAAGCAAAGATTGAAGAGGCGCAGTAGGGGGTTACCAGGAACTTTCTGAAGAAGACGGAGAACTTGATATGTAAGACCATCCTCCCCAGGGGCAGTAGCCTTAATCCTAGCAAGAGCACGTCGTAGTTCATCCTCTGTGAATGGGATGTCATCCTCTTCATCCGTCTGTAGTAATGCACCCATTAGGCGGAGGTTACGAACACTGCGGTGGGTGGAGAGTGCCTCTTGAACGTTCCCGGGAAGGTTGCAAGTTTGTGACTGTGCTGACCAGGTAGTAATGAGGTCCTGAGCGTACTCAAGTGGACTGTGGTGTAGAAGAGCACAGGTGGGTTTCTTCTTGACAGCCTTCCTTATAAGATGCCACATAGTCCCAGCGCTAGTCTGATGGTTAATACTATCCGTAAATTTCTGCCAATACTCCGTGTGCACACACTTCTGCAGGGCAACTAGATCATCCCTCGCCAACTGATATTGGTGCAGGTGGTCAGGGGTGGGCTGTCTTTGAAAGGAGAGTCCAGCATCCACAGCTGTCCTTTCCGCCTGGGCAATACGCTGATCCAAAGTCCAGGAATGGGCCTCAGGGCGACGTGGAATGTGTGGTCTGAGAACATAATGCGTGTAGAAGTCATGTGTAGAATCCACCAGTGAGTTGTATAAGCTGTCTGGAGAAAGGAGATCAAAAGTGGGAAGGAGGTGAGAGATAAAGGAAATATAAGTGGGACAGTATTTGGGAGGGATAGAGATGCGGGTGCGGTGATGGGAGAGGGTAGCTGGAGTCTGAAGTATGGAGTATTTCAGGCTAAGGGCAACATGGTCAGAAAAGAGAGAAGGGATAGAAGAGCGAGCAGGAGACATTAGGTTCCACAAGGCCAGCTGTGAGAATGTGATCTACAGTACCCCCACGAGCGTGTGGGGCACCACCAGTATCCCAGCGGGTGAGGCGGTAGCGGCGGATGTAGTCGAGCAGAGGCTTGCCACCGCGATTGGGAGTGAGAGATGAGTCACCAAGGGCGGGGTGTCTGGCGTTAAAATCCCCCATATAGATCATTCCACTGTCTGTAGGTATTGGAAGGGCTGGTAGATTAATCACACCTGGGGCAGAGTAGACATTGCACAATCGAAGAGTACCATTCCCGACAGTGATTTCAAAGAGCTGAAAGGTCATATCAACTTGTGCAGAAGAACCAAGGAGCATGTGAGGTATGGAGGAATGAATGTAGGTAATGAGTCCTCTTCTGGTATAATGCACATATGAAACATACCCTGTGAGCATAGGAGCCTCCTCCCCTGGTGGTGCACCACCAGGAAAAGCCTCTTGTATGAAAATAACCTGCGGATGATGACGATAAACATAGGCTCTAAGTGGCAGTGAGTTTAGGAGAGTGTCTAATTCCAAAGGTATTCCAAGAGATGGCATGAAATTGTATGCGACTAGCGAATCTTATTCTTATTTTTGCGGAAGGCAGAAGTGGGCGGGGCACTGTCAGACAGAGCATGGGATGAAGAAGACCTGGGCTGCACATCAGTCAACTTCTCAAGGTGGGAGGCGACCTTATTAAACTTGTCAGTGAGAGTCGTGATGGTGTCAACAACAGCTTGATGAGACTCGACCAAACTTGCGAGAGTCCTTTCCATTGTATCTTGCTGGGTGACCATACTGTCAATGCGGGCACCTATGGTATCAAGGCGAGCTGTGAGAGCTGTACAGCGGGACTCCAGGGTAGCAACAGCCTTACGGAGAGCAATGATGTCAGCAGAGTCAGGAGGACGTAGAGAGGAAGGTGCGGCGATGGGCGGTGGCGGGGGCAGTGGAGCGCGCTCTGGTGGTGTGGCATGAGACCGTCTAGCACAGCCATGCCAGACGTTGACCCCAGGCATGTTGCACCGAGAACACACTTCCACTGTGAAGTGTCCGGCGGAGGCTGAGACGTGGATCCAGAAGCAGTATCACAAGCAGCGGCAGCAGCAGATGAGGCAGGTATACGGTGCGGGCAGGAGCGTGTGTCATGGGCAGCAGCACACCATGCACATCTGGCCGGAGCAGAACAATAGCGTGAGATATGGCCAATACCCCAGCATTTAAAACACCAAGGCTGCTCGTCCTTCATCCTGCGCAATTCACAGGAAGGGAGGCAAGGGAGAAAGGAAAACTCAACGACTGGTGGGGGAGAGAGAGAGAGAGAGAGAGAGAGAGAGAGAGAGAGAGAGAGAGAGAGAGAGAGAGAGAGAGAGCCTTGCAGGGCAGTATATATATATATATATATATATATATATATATATATATATATATATATATATATATATATATATATATATATATATATATATATATATATATATATATATATATATATATATATATATATAGTTTACTTTTCACAGATTTTGTTGTTGTTGCATCAGTGACGTATTGAGCTTACAACAAAACATAAACTTAAGTTAAACATATGATAATCTGAGAAAGTGATGCAGTCATTGGCTCGCATATGCATTATGGGACCTATACTTTTTCTAATATATGTAAACGATCTAGTAAAATATTTACCTAACTGTTATGTCATTCAATATGCTGACGATACTCAAATCTTAATTGAAGGAGAAATTAATGATTTAGAAAATATTATTCGTAGAGCAGAAGAAATTTTGTATATGGCTAAACGTTACTTTCTAAAAAATGGTCAGTTACTTAATGAAACTAAAACCCAATCTATTCTTATCGGATCCAGACAATTATTATCAGAAGTTGATGACAATCTTCATATAAATTTTAACGGTAATATCATTAAGCCAATGAACTCGGTAAAGAGCCTAGGTGTCTATTTTGACCGTTACATGAATTTTGAAATGCATATAGATGAAATTTATAAAAAAGTAATGGGTACTCTATCTAAATAGGGTAAAAGACTCATTTGAAACATCAACTCGTATAATAATTGTCCAGTCCTTAGCTATGAGTTTAATTAATTACTGTCTCAAAGTTTGGGGATGTACAAATAAGACTCAATTACAAAGAATACAAAAGTTACAAAACTTTGCAGCACGAGTGGCTGTTGGCAATGTAAGAAAATACGAGCACATCTCTCCTGTTTTAAAAGATCTAGAATGGATAAAGATTAGAGATAAATATGTTTTTGATATATGTACCTTTGTTTTTAATATACTAAGAAACAATCTTCCTGATTGCTTGTATAATTTTTCTACAGTAAGCTCAGTTACCGGGTTAACTACCCGTCAAGGGGAAGATTTATTAGTACGAAGGTCTAAAACTGATATTGGCTCAAGAGATATAAACATTCGTGGACCTCATTTATATAATCAGCTTCCCAGAGAACTAAAAAATGCTGGTTCAGTGTATACTTTTAAATATAATCTTAAGAAGTTACTCTTAAAGGAAGATTTTACTTGTAAATTTTAATAGTACACCCATATTTGAATACCCAATGTACGTTGGAAATAAAGTCTTATTATTATTATTATTATTATTATTATTATTATATTATGCAGTTGGCCCATAAAAGAGATAATCAAATGCTCATATGCACATGCATCTGAGTACATTGTATGCTTATTTTCAAGAGACGTCGCACTTATTAAAAAAAATGGTATTTGGGCTTAGACGAAGCCGTGTTAGTCTTTTTTATGTGGTGCTTAGGATATTTGGGAGAGAACGTTGCAAGGCAGTATTTATATATATATATATATATATATATATATATATATATATATATATATATATATATATATATATATATATATATATATATATTAAGGGTGAATAAGTTGCTGAAGGTACTTTATTTCAATAATGGTCATTCAAAGGTGAATATGAACGAAGCTTGCCTTGCCGGCAACTCCCCTTCCCTTCTCCATGCATCCTGAGATTCGCTCTCCGTTCTCCCCTACACCTCGGCGCTACTTCCTCAATACACACACACACACACACACGCACACAATCTATAACAGATTCTAGTTTATTAATGATGTATATTTAAATGTCTTTTATTGATGTTAACAATAATTGTATGTGTAGATGATGATGATGATGATATATGAGGGGGGGGGTTGATTAAAGTACGAATAGAATGGAAGATGAGAGTGCTTAATAG
>JAXCGZ010006220.1:22500-30000 GCA_037179515.1 Halocaridina rubra | reverse complement strand
AAATTGTAGCAGTGAATGAACAAACTATCAGAGATAACGACCGAGAACTACAGTGCAAAAATAACTCCTATGAAAAGATGCTCAAAAACTTAAAAGAGCAAGTAGCTACATTAATGATTCAGCTTGAAAACATGACAAATGAATCATTTAAGGTTTGTCCTATATCATCTCAAAATGATAATGGCAGTGACAAGGAAATAGCTCAAAGAACCCGAATATCACGAGCTGCTAAAGACAAAGGTAAAGCCCTCATACTTGAACAGGTAAAATTCCTTAACACTGCAGATAATTAGATGCAGATATCACTCTCCCAACTTTCTATTCTTTAATTTTTTTTCTTTCATTCTAATTAATCACACCCTTCTTACTACAATGAACCTGTCTCTTATCTCTATGTCATACCTTTTCTTCATAAATAGATATGTGTGTGTGTGCATGTGCATGCATATATAAGGAGATTCTCATGTATGTAGGTATGTGGGTGTATGTGTATATGTATATGTATATGCATATACGTGTGTGCGTATGTTTGTGTATATTTGACTGCATGTATGTATACGAGTGTACATGGAAGTACGTCTGCATGTATGTATCGATGTATACGTACACACATGTGTATGTGAGCATACACACGTGTGTATTTGTATGTATGTGGTCGTGTGCTGCTCTGTGCACATATGTACAAAAATATTCTGTGCATATGCATGCTTATGCAAACATGCATAAGTATATTACTGTACTGATGTTTGTGCGTATGTGTATTCATGTGTTCATGTATGTAAGTGTGCATACATGGGTATTCATTCATGCTCATGTGCACATGTGTATTTGTGTGCATGTATATGTATGCATGTTTGCATGTGAGTATACAAGTATTTGTATGTATGCATCTGTGTGTGCATGTATGTGCATACATGTGTGCAGGTACATGTACATATATACGGGTATGCATGTATATGTCTATCACTATTCCTATAGCTGTTGGTATGAATACTGTTGTGACACTAGTGATTGTTATTATAATCATTAACTTCATGATTATTACTATAATTAGGTATTTTCATGTGTGCATGTGTGTGTGTGCATGTGTCTGCATATATATATGCAGGTATGTGCACATATATATGTGTATGCTTGTATGTGTGAATCATCATTCTCATAACAGTTACCATAACTGTTGTTGTGACACTGGTGATTGTTACTGTACTCATTACTTTTGTGATTATTACTGTAATTTTTGTTATCAAGGCCCTAATTATGCGTTCTGATCTTTTCATGCATTACAAAATCTTAACTTCAATATTCATTCTTTGAAGAAAAGATTTGTGGATATTTTGCACTATGTTAAAAAAAGAGAAACCAACATTTGTATGTCTGCAAGAAAGTCTGCACTCTCATCAGTTGTGCAACATAAGAGGCTATTCCAAATATTCGCTTGATAGTAAGCAAGGCCTCACCACTTATATTAGTAACTGCATTCCCCATCAGTTAATCGAAACCAGCACTAATCCAAGTAATGATGGTGAGGATAACAAGAATGTCACATATATGCTTTTCAAAATAAATGTCAAAACCAATCCTTTTTATGTTTGTAATACATATATTGGAACTGATGCCTTCAATGAAGCAAAATTACCACATCCCCTTATGTATGAGAACATTATATTCGCTGGAGATTTTAATGCAAGGCACAAAGAATTTGCAGAAACATCTGATAACATCTGTAATTACAATGGCAGACGGCTCTATGAGTTTATTAGTGATAACAATTTTACCTTACTAGGACCACGTTTGCGTACCCACCTTAGAGGTGGTAGACTAGACTACATATTTTATCATGGTTTAGAATATGGGAAAGACTTTACTTACAGAAGAATAGACGATCTATTGTCTGACCATTTTGCACTTGAGAGCACATTCCTACTCGATTCCGGCATTTGTCAAGCACATAAACGAAAGCAGATAAATATTCCTATTGAATTCGTTGCCCCTTTTCGCTCTTTTATGGCTTCTACATTTGAAAATATAGATATTCAGACCATTACAGGCCAAGAAATCTATGATCTCTTAATAGAACGGATATATTTATTCCATAGAACTTACATACACAAGCCTAAACACAAGGCAATCAAGAAGAAAAACAATTGGACAGAAGATAACAAGCTAAACACATTTAAAATACAGGTAGACAGTGCAGTTGATATGTATAAAAGGGACAACAATGCAACCACTCTTGAAAATCTGCTACTTACTCTACGAGAGTACCGTGAGCTTAAAAGTGATGTCCGAATTAAGCACTTTCAAAACTTCCTACAGTCTATCAATGCTCATACGAGTAGTTCTAAAATCTGGCAGTCAATTAATGCTCTGGTTGGCAAAAACATCAGTGTGTCACAAACAAATGATTCCCAAACTCTTGCTGAAGAACTTCTCTTACTCTAAGACATCTTCCTCTGAAAACCTTCCTTGCGATATTCAACAACGATTAAGAAATCTTGACTTTGAAAGAATGATGAACATAGAATTATCCTGTGCAAGAACAATGGAAGAGGACAGATTCATTGACTACATAACCAAAAATGAGTTGGACTTTGCTCTCTCCCATGGGAAGAGCACCTCTCCGGGTGAGGATGGCATTACGTACCAAGTAATCCGAGATCTTAATGATGATATTTGTAATGGTATTAATCCAATTCAGTTTTTATTCAGCACTATTTATAATGAGGGCACCCTTCCAGAACAATGGAAAAAAAGCATTATTATTCCAATTCCAAAAAAAGAAAGTACAAAATTAAGACCTATCTCTCTGACATCCTGCTTCTGCAAAGCCTTTGAGAGAGTCATTCTTAACAGACTTGATTTCACACTCGAGGGAAAATTATCAAATAATTTGTATGGATTTATGAAAGGAAAAAGTACCAAAGACTGTTTTGTAGAATTCATGAATGTTGAGCACTGCTCTGAAGTCACTGTTTTTCTAGATTTGCAAAATGCCTTTGATATTGCAAACAGAACCGTTATTTTGGATCATTTAGCAACTTTAGGGGTCAAAGGTGAACTACTGCAACTAATTAGATGCTACCTAAGTAGTCGAACCTCTAAAGTGTACTATAAAGGATATCTTACTTCCAGCGAAAAGGAATTTACACTGGGAACTCCTCAGGGAGGAGTTCTGTCTCCCCTTCTCTTTAACATCTTAATGGGTTGTACATATGGGTATAGATAATTTCGAATAGCACACCATTCTATACGGCAGTTATGAATTGGAAATCGGTATCTGGCATCTGTTGTAGTGCTACCATACATGAGCCAGTGCTCTATTCCAACTGAGGGAGTCAGTTGGAATAGACAGTACATGTGGGTGCAGGTAGAGGTGTACCTCATACATCATACCAAGCAGGCAGTGGCTATATAATAACATCCTGGCAACCAGAGCAATGCCCCAATTTTAAAACATGAAGGCTGCCAGGCCATGTTATTATTGGGGTGTGATATTTAAAGTATTTTGATAGCAGATATTGATACCAAGATTGATAAATATACTATACCTAATAAGAAAGATTTTCAAGGTAAATGTTTACTACTGCACCCCATACGAGTAAATAATTGCAATATATCCAAACCACAAGTTCCACAACAAGTTTCCAAACTAAGGTAAACTAACCTAGCCTAACAGTTATATTGGAACATTTGAAAACACACACACACAAAAATTATATGTCAAATAATAACTAGCTTAGGGAGTTAAAGTCAACGCTTACCTCCTACATTAATAAAAGACAATATTTATTATTTCTTTTGGTAATTGGTCACTTTCATAACCTTAAATCAAGAAAACAATCTCACGAATTCATTATAAGGTTAATTCGCCCATATTATGAAACAAAATAATTCATATATTTATTTTTTTAATTATATTAGATGAATTTCTAATGAATAACGAATCCATATAAGTAAATACTTTACCACCTCCACCTAAGAAATAAGTCTTACAAAATTTACTATAATATTATGTTCATTAGCTACACTTACAAGATAAAAAATGAGTAAATAATGTAAATTAATTTTTTTAAGTAGACTTCGTTTTTAATGTTCAGTATTTTCATTTCACTCGTTGGGGAAGTGAAAGGAAACATTTACCATTCTTTGAAACAACTGATTGGGTGTTTCATAAGCCTTATGTAGTCAGGTGAAGATCAATGGTATGCTGCAATATAAGTAACTGATAAAAGTGTAAAATAATCTAAAATAACTAAAAATAATCATAACACCTGTAAAATAATATAAAACAACTAAAAACAACAATTACAATATCGTTCCTCAACTAGGGGGTGCACTATCCAAACCAAAACCCAATATAATAAATTTCATGAACATTTTTCCTTATTGAGGGTGTGAAAGTAAATATTTACAATATAAGCTTTGCATTCACCCACGAAATATAGGGAGCTCTTTATTTTCATACATTCAAGAAGGATACAAAGGAATGCTATTTCATGTCTAGCACCGAATTAAATATAACTCCCACCTGAAAAAAAAACATATATATATATATATATATATATATATATATATATATATATATATATATATATATATATATATATATATATATATATATATATATATATAGTCAAGATTCATTTTATGAACCTCTGCAATATTTGTACAATACTGTACTATTTTTTTCTGATAGGTTTTGAAGTGCTTTGAATGAATCTGATATTTGTCTTTCTCGAAAATCACCATTTTTCCTGTTAGGGCCAATAGGGATGAGTGGCTGTGGGTACTTAACCATATATAACCTAACCCAACTAACTTATCCTAAATCAACTAACCCAACAAATCTGAAGCTTTATATACCTTAATAGGGTGAATTTGGCAGCGCAGTACATTTCTGGAAATGGTGCTAATACAGATTTTTTGGGTAGGCTATGGGAGGGGTGCATAAAACCAATCGTAATCACCCCCAAAAAATGATGAGGGAAAAACTGGTGGAAACATAGAATGACTTTGGGTAATTTAACAGTTTAATATCGCACATACTGGGTGGATTTGAATGCGGAACAAAGAAAGTTTTCATGTTTCCAATTCCTGACCGTACCCAAGAAAGATTACTTCAGGTCATAAAAAAGAGTGGATCCTGCCAAGAATGGTTAGGTTAAGAATTGTCACGTTAGCATTTTGTTTGTATTTCCTGCCAAAAATACTGTATATCCAAAATTGTGTTTTGTTTTGGTAATTAATTTTTGAACTGTTTTTTTTCACAAGTGTCTAAAATCCAATTTGGTGGGTGTTTTTTTACATATGTCATAAACACCTGTGAAGGAGCTCGTGATTCTAGTGATTTTTATTAACTTTGGACACAATAAGTTCTGAAAAATGCAATAGAGTGATTATAAGTATCGACTATAGTGATAATCAATGCATTAGGGTTAATTAGTGATATAATTAATTGAAATAGAGTGAAAGAGTAGTTGTAGTGGTGGCTTAAAACCACCACCCTTGTGGTGGTGGAAAATATGATAACATTTCAAAGAAAACATAAGAAGCAAACAAAATCGAAACAAATAAGCATTAATGATTTGTATAGATGAACTTGTATCTACTTGTATAAAGTATAAAAATGAAAAAAAAAGTTAAAAGAAAAAAGTGAAACAAAACTCAGAGAAAATATAACAATGGTAACGGCAAACCCTTTACTTGAAGAGTCAGCAGATTCTGCTGATTGCTGTACTATGTGGGCATTGCAGAACAGTTGTCGTCGATGAGGGTATTATCTGTGACTTTTGTGAGAAGTGGTATCATTATGAGGAATTGTGTTTTGGTTTGGGGAATTTGGGCACGAATCTTATCAACAATATTATCTACAGCAAAAGGATTACGTATATATGTTCTTGGATGTGAGAAAAACAAATCAATGAAAGGTGTACAAGGGGAATATTGCAATGGAAATGCTGAATCATTACAACAAGTAATGGATCAAATGCAACAGCAACAGAATTATATAGAAGGCCTATTGAAACAAATGGAAAGCCTATGTCAACAGAATGAAGAATAAAAACAACACATATTAGAAATTGATATGAAAGTTAGCAACAACAACAAACGATACGAGCCAATCTGATGAAGACAAGAAAATGAAAACTTACTCTGAGAAGTTGAAAACAAAGAATACGCTTGTGATGAAATCTACGGATGAGAAAGGCATGGCAGCAGAAAACAAAAAGAAGATAATGAAGATAAAAACACAAGTTGATGAAGTGAAAGAAACAAAGGATGGTCACTTTAATGTAAATTTTATAGACAAAAAAATTGGAGGATGCAAAGAATGAATTTGACGACAACAAAGAAGAGACTAACATCTCAATAAATGAAAAGAATAAACTTAAGCCAAAAATTAAGGTATGTAACGTTTCCAGAGATGATGATAAAGAAGATATATTGTAGACAACATAGTCATGAAGAATTCATGGACTCAAACACTTTTTAAAGATGATGATGATTTTAAAATCGTCAAGAAATTGAATGCCAAACAAGATGATAGATATCATATAAATTGCAGCCCAGAAATAAGGAAAAAAATCTTTATTCGTGATGATGTGTTGCATACAATGTATGGAAGAAGTAAAGTATTTGACACCAACAAAGTTTTTCAGTGTTTCAAGCGCCAAGAATTTGGACATAAAGCATGGATACAATTAAAAGCAGGTATGTGCAAAGTGTGGAAGAGATCATAAACTTAAAGAATGTCAAGAAACTACAGAGGCAAAATGCATAAATTGTATAAAGAAAGGATTAATGGACACTAACCACAGGACAAATGAAATTAAATGTCCAATTTATAAGGATGAGCTGTGAGGAATAATAAACCGATCATGGCATCAAAGAAAATTAATATTTCATGTAGTCTAATAAATATTCAGTCAGTGGGCAATAAAACTATTAAAATTAGAAACTTGATAAATGAACTTAAACTAGATATATGTATTTTGATTGAAACTTGGCAATGGGTTGATGTGAGGGATAACTCAAAAATTAAAGAAAGGGAGCCAGCAACACAATTTTTATCATTTACCCAGAAAGGATAGAATAGGTGGTGGAGTGGGTATCTTAATTTCTAAGTCTTTTTCTAAAATAATCATAAAAAATCATTTATATTTTGAAACTTTTGAGTACATACATTTAGAAGTATTATTCAATAATAAACTCATACGAATAATTGCGATTTATAAACCACCTAATAGAAGTGAAAAGAAATTTCTTGAAGAATTTGAGAATCTGTTAGATACAATAAATGATCTGAGAACAGTATTCATTTGTGGTGACTCTAATTTAAGACTAGATGAGGTCAGGAGTAATGAAAAAGAATTTATTGAACTTCTTGAAACACACAACTTAATGAACAGTGTGACAGACCTTACAACAATACATGATCATATACTAGACCTGGTAATACATTATAAAGATCCTAACCTAATAAAAACACTAGAAGTTGAG
>JAXCGZ010006220.1:5000-17500 GCA_037179515.1 Halocaridina rubra | reverse complement strand
TGCTAGAATATTAAAGGAATGCAAGGAAGAGCTTAGTTGTCCTCTAACTGCATTATTTAATAATTCAATAAAATTAGGATCGGTACCCATGGAGTGGAAATTGGCAGATGTGGTACCAATATTTAAAAAAGGAGAACGTGTTAAAAAGAATAATTATAGGCCGGTAAGTTTAACGTCAACAGTGGGTAAGATTCTAGAATCCATAATTGCAAATAAAATAAGGGCACATCTAGAATTACACAGACTGATAAAACTTTCACAACACGGGTTTCTTAAGGGTTTTTCGTGCCTTACAAACTTACTGTCTTTTTATTCAGAAGTTTACGAGGCAGTAGATTGTGGCAAAGAATATGATACAATATATCTAGATTTTAGCAAAGCTTTTGATAGAGTTCCTCACAAAAGATTAGTTAAAAAGCTGGAAGCTCATGGTATAGGAGGAGCTGTGCTCAGATGGATCAAACAATGGTTAAAAGACAGAAAACAGAGGGTTTGCATAAATGGAGAGAAATCAGAGTGGGGCTCGGTTACAAGCGGGGTACCACAAGGCTCGGTACTGGGTCCTCTATTATTCATCGTATATCTAAATGATCTGGATTCGGATATCAGTAGTAACCTAAGTAAATTCGCAGACGACACTAAAATAGGTAGAACTATAAATGGAAAAGAAGACATTCATGCTTTACAGGAAGATCTAAATAGATTATCTGAATGGTCGGACAAATGGCAAATGGAATTTAATGTTGAAAAATGTAAAGTAGTTAAAATGGGTACTATAAAAGACAATACTAGTTATAAGCTAAATAACCATGAAATCATGAGTTCTCAGTGTGAAAGGGATTTGGGAGTTCTTGTGAGTAGTAGTCTTAAGCCAAGAGAGAAATGCACAGCAGTCAGAAATAAAGCAAACAGAATTTTAGGATTTATCTCAAGAAGCGTCAGCAATAGGACGGAAAAAGTTATTTTGCAGCTCTATCTTGCATTAGTTAGGCCCCATTTAGATTATGCTGTGCAATTCTGGTCACCCTATTATAGAATGGAAATTGAATCCTTGGAGAGAGTGCAACGAAGAATGACCAAGATGATACACAATATCAGAAATCTACCATATGAGGACAGATTAAAAAAACTTAATCTACATTCTCTAGAGAGGCGAAGAGTTAGGGGGGATATGATTGAAGTGTATAAATGGTTTAAAGGGATTAACAAGGGAGATATTAATAAAGTTTTAAAAATTCATGATCAAACCAGAACTCGTAATAATGGATTTAAGCTTGATAAATTTAGGTTCAGAAGGGAAATTGGTAAAAATTGGTTTGGTAATAGAGTAGCTGATGCATGGAACAAGCTTCCTAGTAGGATAGTAAATGCCAATACCTTAGACACCTTCAAATGTAGATTAGATAGACATATGACAGAGGTAGGGTGGGTATGAATAGGTTAGTGCTTATTAGAAAAATCATAAAAAGAAAAACAGAATAAATAAGTAGAGTAGAATAGAATAGGTTAGACATGCTGAAAATACAATTCAAAAAGGGAGCTGCCTCGTGTGTGCCAGTAGGCATGTTGCAGTGTCCTCTATTCTTATGTTCTTATGTTCTTATAATCTAAAAATGCTTATACCGTCGTTACTGAAAGAAATAATGACTTTTATATGACGTGAACACCTAGCATATAACCCTAATATATATATATATATATATATATATATATATATATATATATATATATATATATATATATATATATTATATATATATAATTTTTTTAATTTGAATAATGAGTAAATATTACTTTCACACCCAAATTAGCTAAAAAAAATAGTAAAACGTTGTTACATTTTGATTAGGCTAGTTGGGGGGTTAGGTTACTTAGTATAGGCCTAGTAGTGGCATTAGTTCACCCTAGTTAAAATCGGAGTTACTTGGACTAGACTCCTTTAGTTTCTTTAGACTTTATTTTGAAATATTTCGTATTTTTATTCCACATATTTGTTGCCAGTAAAGGCCTATGTAAATTCTTGCCCACAGCAGAACCGAACATACTACAGGTAAACTTTTAAAATACTGTTCATTCAATGAAAGAGAGATATGCAAAAGAATATATGAAATCCAAGAACAGATAAATGATTTTCACCTCAAGATGGCTATGCCGGTATCGTCCACCCACTCAGCCTGAGAGGAGCACTCGGGAGCAGTCACATCACCTCCTCTCAAAAGGTGAGAATGAATACACTTTCTGAACCTCATGGCGAGCGGCGTCTCATGCAGCCGAGCAACCTCATCCTCAGGGTCATAGCTGGGAAATCTGGCATGCGGTTGACTGTTCTTAAGGAATAATAATTATTTCTTTTTCCCTAAATACGACGTCGTAATTTATCATCTGCCCCATAATTGTTGCATATTTTGTTTACATTGTGAATCAATTTATTATGACGTCAGTGTTCCTCTGATGATATTTCAATATCGAGATCTTATTGTTGACACCATTATATGTTGTTGTTTTTTTTCTAGTCCTGAAGCAAATTTCCCAGATTAAGGAAATTTCCCTTAACGGTCAGTGGCGTTTCCAAGTCCGCCACGAAAAAGGAGATATATAAAAAAAAAAAATAGAAATGAGAGGTATTGATAGGGAAGTAAAATAACTATATTTAGACTGGTTTAGTAAGTCTTCTAAAGTAATTTTTCACGGCATAAAAAGAAAAAAAAAGTAATTAAAAAGCTGTTGAAGTAATGAAAATATAGTCATATTTTGCACTGGATTCGCAATTGGATTGGAATCGGCGAAGCAGGAATTTAGAGGATATAATAATTTTGTTTTTATAGATTATATTATATGTGTGAGTTATTTGTCAAATTGTGTCCAGAGTATAGAAAAGGCCTCTAGGAGAGAGTTTTGTATATAATATACTGCATAACTATGTCACTGATAGTCTCCACGTAAGAGGTGGACGGACGAATTAAAAAGCTGGAGAATTGGAGATGGATGCCCTTCCTATCGCCCCGCCGTGGGATGCTGGAATGCTAAGCCCTTACATACCAAGTTGAGACTGACGCCACGGCGGTCCTCACCCTGTATTCTTGTGGTGATGATAAATTTTAAATGTATTTATACTTTAGGCTACTCCACGATTCATGAGTCTGGCGTAATAATTTTGTTTTTCTTTTAGGGACATTTTGAGAGACTTCTTTGGGATATTTCAACTAAACGTGACATATATATATATATATATATATATATATATATATATATATATATATATATATATATATATATATATATATATATATATATATATATATATATATATATATATATATATATATATATATATATATATATATATATATGTGTGTGTGTGTGTGTGTGTGTGTGTGTGTGTGTGTGTGTGTGTGTGTGTGTTTAATGTACTGGGTATCTATATATATACTTGATCCTAAAATACCTAGGATAGCTTTTCTACTCGTGACATGTAATCCATTGATTGTATTGATGTTCCCTGAGTTATATAATAAGTGTGTAAGTAAGTATCTTTTATACAGTTTAGCACTTGTCATTTCCCGTCTATTATTTCGCGTGTTACAGGTAACAAACATCTCGATTCTATTACTGAATAAATAGTGTGCAGGTAGTTGTCAGTCTAGCCTTCAGTCCCGATGAGAAATCTTAAGAACGATCACAGTTATTACTCTTTTTAAGTACCTCGGATGATCAGTATAAACTCACCCAATAGGGTAACAAAATGGGATATTCTATAGACGAGTATTCCCCCCCCCCAAAAAAAAAAACTCAATAAAGTTCAGTAACCCTGTAAATAATGTCATGTTAAGTGACTTACCTTTTATATTATCAGTAACTTGAGAAGAGAAGCCTGGGGTTGCTCTTCTCTATATGATCCACAAAAAGCTTAATGGCTGTGTTGCATTGTTTCATTGACACGTTTTAATGCCACGAGTTTTTCTAAGTCCCAATTTCCTAGGTAATTTTACCTTATTATTAGTTTAACAAGAATTTAATTCATAAGAAATTATCCTTTTTCTCATAGATCAAAGAACCAATACATCATAGCCTAGTATTAATGACAACGATGTTTGGCGAACCACTGATTAGGATTTAACATGATATTCTTATGACGAGTTAGAATTTCCACAAGGAGCGTAAAATTCTTTAAAAATCGTAAATATAGCTTCACAGATCATGTAAAGTCAGTGTCACTTGTCATACATGACGAATGTAAGTCTCTTTCCGGCTAAAATTGACCTAGGAAAGCGAAAAATAATTCTTTGAAATATTACAAATTGGAGAAAGCTAAACCCTAATATATAAAAATAATATTTTTATTCAGAAATATTCTTTAGACACCCTCCTTGTGGTGTTTTAAGCCAATAGGCTTTCTATATTTCCCATTCCGTAAGGGTAACCAGCTCTAATTCCCCAGCTCTAATCTGTGTCCACCCCCATTATGAGGACTCATTGTGGCACAAAATATGCTGATATAATAAACAGTAGGCCTAATGTACTTAACATTACATATTCCCTGCTATGAAGGCAGGAAAAATGTTCCATTGGGCAGTTACTCTTATGATAAATTCCCCTTAGGACGAATGCCCCTAAGGACATCTGCCCCTAGGGTAATTGCCCATTTAGTATTCAATAAAAATCTTAAAACCCAACCTAACCTAAATTCAATTACAGATTAAGCATCTAATAATTCATCAGGTACCTATTTGGGGATTGATTCATTATTTCTTAATTATCTATCTATCTATCTACCTTGGCTGTTTACCCCTTTAATTGGGGGGTAGCCGACATCAAGAAAGGAAAACAAGTAGGGGGATTACTTTGCTCTATGGGCAATGACGAGGGACCTAGCGGCTGTTCAGATGGCACTGCTGGTGTGCCACAGCCCATCCTCTCGGCTCTTCCACAACCTGTGTCGCTTCACAACTGCCAACTCCTCCTACTGCCCCTACCACAGGGCTACCTCTGTAAGATGCAGCCCCGTGGTAACAGCAGATGCCCATCAGAGCTGCGTCACAATCGCTCGCCACTCATTCCTATTCCTAGCACCCTCGCTTGCTTCCCTCACATCCATCCTCCTATCATTCAGGGCTCTCCTTACTCCATTCATCCATCCAAACCTAGGCCTCCCTCTAGCATTTCTCCCATCAACTCTTGCATTCATCACCTTTTTCAGCAGCCTTTCATCATCCATCCTTTCCACATGGCCAAACCATCTCAAAACATTCATATCTACTCTAGTTGCAAATTCTCTCCTCACACCTGTTCTTGCTCTCACCACTTCATTCCTAACCCTATCCAACTGAGATACACCAGTCATACTTCTCAGGCATTTCATCTCAAACACATTTAGTTTCCGTCTCTCACTTACTTTCATACCCCATAACTCTCATCCATACATCACAGTTGGCACAACCACTTTCTCATACAAAACTTTCTTAACATTCGTTTCCAACCCTCTATTCTTCATCACTCCTTTCAACGCACCCAACACTTTACATCCTTCATTCACTCTGTGACACACATCTGCTTCCACTCCATTATTTGCCGCTATAACCGAGCCTAAATACTTAAACTGATCAACTTCCTCAAGTGTCTCTCCATTCAACATAGCATTGTATCCAGCACCATCCTCATTTCTTGTACACCTCATAACCTTACTCTTTCCCACATTCACTCGCAACTTCCTTCTCTCACATACCCTTCCAAATTCTGACTTTAACTGACACAGCTTCTCCTCTGAATCTGCAACCACCACAGTATCATCTGCAAACAGCTACTGGTTCAGCTCCCACTTGTTATCATCCCCATCTACCATTCTCAAACCTCGACCACGCACTCGCTCATTTATCTCTCTTACGACACCATCAATATACAACTTGAACAGCCATGGTGACATCATACACCCCTGTCTCAGTCCCACACTCGCTGGAAACCACTCACTCACTTCATTCCCACCCTAACACAAGCTCTACTGCCCTTATGCAGACTCTTCACTGCATGCAACAGGTTACCATCAATTCCATATAACCTCAAAACATTCCACATTGCCTTTCTATCAACTCTATAATACGCTTTCTCCAGATCCAAAAAAGCAAAATACACATCCTTACCAATTGCTAACTATTTCTCACATAATTGTCTAACTATTAAAATTAGATCTATACAACCTCTACCTCTCCTAAAACCAGTCTGCACTTCTTATCCCTAATCCTATTAATCAGTATCCTGCTATACACTTTTCCTACCACACTCAACAAACTTATTCCCCTAAAATTACTGCATTCATACACATCTCCCTTACCTTTGTATATGGGCACTATACAAGCAATCACCCATTCCACTGGCACCATTGACAACATTAAGCATATATTAAACACTTTCACTAACCATTCCAATGCAGTCACACCCCCTTCTTTCAACATCTCCGCTCTCACACTATCCATTCCAGGTACTTTACCAGCTTTTGCTTCATACAATGCCCTTTTCACCTCCTCTCTTGTAATCTCTCTCTCATTTTCATCTCCCATTACTGGCACTTGAACACCCCCCCCCTGCCACTATAGCTGCCTCTCTATCTTCCTCAACATTTAGCAAGCACTCAAAATATTCTGCTCATCTTTTCCTTGCATCATTCCCTCTTAACAACTGTCCATTCACATCTTTCACTGTCTCTTCCATCCTCGATCTACCCTTCCTTACTCTCTTTACTTCTTTCCAAAACTTCTTTTTATACTCCTCATATGACCTACTAAAATCCTGTCCCCGCCTAGCATTTGCCAACCTCTTCCCTTCCTCTACCTTCCACTTGGTTTGCACATTTTTCTCCCTATACATTTCATACTTCTCCCAACTGTTACACTGCAGCAATTCCTCAAAAGCCCTCTTTTTCTCTTCCACCTTCATTTTCACCCCTTCATTCCACCATGCGCTGCCCCTCCTCATGCCACCTCCAACAAACCTCTTAACACACATATCACTTGCATGTCTCACAACACATTCTTTCATCAACCCCCAATCCTCCTCTAACTCCCCAGCTTCTCTTTCTTTCACCCTGTCATATGCCACTTTCAACCTGTCCTGATATTCCTGTCTCTTCTCTGGCTTTTTCAACTCTTCCACCTTCACCATTTCCCTTCTACATCCCCCAACTCTATTTCCCCACTCTTTCGCTACTACCACATCTGCTTCAACCAAAAAATGATCAGACATCCCAGCAGCCACACCCCTAAATGCATGCACATCTTTCACTCTACCAATTATGCTCTTTGCTACCAACACATAATCCATCAATGGTCTTTCTTTCACTCTTCCATTTGTCACTCTCATCCATGTATACTAACTTATTAACTTCTCGAAAAAACTATTATCTATCACCAACTCTTGCTCCACACACATATCTAATAGTCTCTCACCACTCTCATTCCCACCTGGTACCCCACACTTTCCTACAACACCCTCTACCTCTCCATCACCCACCCACTCTGTCATTCAAGTCACCGAACACAACTATATAGTTTCTTCTACTCAGACCATCCCCACACCTAGTTAACTCATTCCAGAATTCATCCCGCTCTTCCTCACTTCTCTCACATCCTGGCCCATATGCACTAACAAAGGCCCAACATTCCCTACCTATCCTAGCCCTCGCCCACATCAGCCTAGATGACACTTCTTTCCATTCCACTACCTTATTTACCATCCATTCACTCAGCAATAATGCCACACCTTCTCTCGCTCTCCCCCTTTTAACTCCAGACACCCTACCTGACACATCACCAAATGCCATTTCTCCTTTTCCTTTCATCTTCGTCTCACACAATGCCAATACATCCATTCTATATATCCAATCTCGCATCTTTTGATCTCTATCGTACTACAACCAGGCACATTTAGACACCCCAAAACTAGCGTTTGGGGAGAAGTTATTCTCCCCTCTAATCCCCTTCTTCATATACATGATAAATGTATATTTGTTTTTTCATTTGAATTCATTTGTACTTATAAATAAATGAATGCATTCACATACGCACATGCATACATACATGCAGACAGTAATGGTTGCATGCGTAGATACATACATGCTGTGCATACAATATACATACATGCTGTGCATACAACATACATTCATGCTGTGCATACAACATACATACATGCACACATACATACATAACATCCACTCATATACAGATTCCATCCTCATCGTCTCACTTTTCATCATAAAATCAAAGAGTTTAATATATTGAATGACGGTGTTATTTTATGCGCAGTTAATTGCTGTTGATCTGTATAAACTTGCCTCAGTGAGCATGTAATGAGGAAAGTGGATGACCTCGCTATATCTGCCTCCTTCAAATAATCTACAAACTTGTGAACTGAAATTGCTGCACAATTACACCACTTTGATCACAATTCATGTGCGTGTTGGTTCTCATATCATTATATTATACAGTTGTGTCACAGTTGTTGCCTTTATATTTTTTCTTTTCATTATATTTTTGTTCATGAAAATAAAGTACAAATGGCGTGTCAATGCAAAAATAAATTGACCTATTTGTTTATTATGCATTTGGTATTGATGAACATGAAAAAGAGAGATGAGATGTAGAATCAAATACAGATAGATATTGAGAGATCATCATTTGCCTCAACCTCATTTTCACTTTAGGTCTCGGTGATTCTCCACGAGGTATACATCCCCCGTAGGCTATCTGTGTTTTTAATGTATTATTATTATTATTATTATTATTATTATTATTATTATTTTTTTTTTTATTATTATTATTATTACTATTATCATTATTATTATTAAGGGAGCATAAACCAATTTATAATGACTAACATTGGGGTTACCAGAAAAATTTCTTTTGGCGTGCTTATGCATATAAGCACCAAGAGCCAAAGGGCTACATCATTCAGATATCGCAATGATTGTTGTTGAGCTTTACCATTGCTCTATACACTCTACAGTCATTATGATGCACGTATTAAATTTTTCATCCTAAATTAGTGGTCTGCAGTAGTTGAGATAATGTTGTAATATAGCAATAATACGGCAACGTAATTCCTGCCAGTTTTCACCAGAACATCAGGCCATGGCTTACAACATCTAAAGGTGGCGTCAAACATAGCCAAAATTCCCGACCCAACTCTTAAGACCGTCTAAAGACGGAATCCTCCCTGCAGAAATGATGTCATTACGATAATCGGGTGTAATCGTTCGTCCGCGTATGACGGAATCCTAATGGTCCTACATAGCTTAAAACAATCGAGGGGGTCCTGAACCGTCGTGGAAGGCCTACGATAATTGGCTGCTGCACCCAATAATCTCTGTGATTCGGAAGACCAAATCAGTCGTAGAAGACTGCGTACGACGGGTAAGATTGATCTTCTTGATAGTACGCGGGCGTAGGAGAAGGTGTACGCCCGCGTACGATCCAGAGGATCGATCCTACCCGGCGTACGCAGTCCTCCGGGTCTGAAACCGTTAAAAATTTAAAAATTTGCCTATACGTCTGGCAGCGTAGTGCGAAAAGACAGCGCGCGATGCGTGGTCTCATTTGTGACAACCCAGTCCTGGGCGTTCAGTTTTCCTGCTCCGCTTGCCGCATTTCTTATTGTTTTAGCATGATATTAGTGCATTTCTTATTGTTTACCATGATATTAGTGCATTTATTTTTTCCTTCATGTGTTCTTGCAGTGACAGTGTTGTTAAATTTCATTTTTTGCTGTTGTATTTTGATGTGGTTCCCCATTCCAGTGCCTTTTACATTTGTTTACATAGGAATATGTAGTCAATTGGTTTTTTATTTGAGTATTCTCATATGTAATTTTTTCAATACACTTATATTATTACATGGGGATATGTCTTGCCATACTTGTGTATTTTCTCATAATGAAATTTATATATTTTTGTACAGTATATATTTTTGCATCTTAAAAATAAAATTATTATCTTCTGTTCATTTCCTGTTTATTACTTATATCATCATTTTACTATAATATATATTTATATATGACCATTAATATTGGTCATGCAATAAAGCATATATTTCCCATATAATATTGTGAAATCAATATATCAAAATATGAATTAATCAAATCCATAAATGTGTCAAACAAAATATATGAAATATATTAACATACATGGCCAACATATATTTACTTATATATATATATATATATAAGTAGCTGAAGTGCCAAATATATAAATCAGGGTTATACTTTCACAAATATCCCATATATTAATAACTAATGGAATGTGATATTAAAAATCTATATAATTCAAACACTGGAATATATTACAAAAAAATAGCATTCACTTGACATTGGCAATAATTCAGTCTGTTCAGGACTAAATACACTTATCCATTTTAGACATGTATAATTATGTCTATACTTGCTTATATCTCTCATTCCCTATGTGTGTGTGTGTGCATACACACAAATATATAATATAGCATTCACTGGACATTGGTCATTATTCAGTCTGTTCATGACTTAATATACTTATCCATTTTAGACATGTATACTTATGTCTATACTTGCTTATATATTTCTTTCTCTCTCTGTGTGTTTGAGTATACACACACACACACACACACACACACACACACACACACACACACACACACACATATATATATATATATATATATATATATATATATATATATATATATATATATATATATATATATATATAAATGTTTATTCCTCCCCAGTTGACCTACTGTATAAGTAACAGTAACCCAAATGGATAAATCACAGTATTTATACTAGTAGAGTAAGTCATACTAGTAATGGGCAATATATAATAGTATATGAAATCCGAGATATTATTTTTGGTATATGAATATAATTAGTTTAAGTCATATGGAACATACAGACATATAGGTGTTTTTGAATTTTAAAGAAATATTAAAGAAATACAGCTGAAAACACGTATTTCCATGTTATCTTGGGACATATCTTGTGGTCAAGTGCTTAGGTACCAGGAACTCAGGGGTTGTTGTTGTTTGAGGTTAAAGCCAACCTTGTGTTGGCACGGGCCCTTTATAAAGGGACAACCCTTATAATCCCATAATGACCTGGGAGTGTCATGAATTTAGCACTTTTACCCTCTCACTCGGTATACTGCTGCTCCCACTATATATATAGAAAGAGAGAGAGAGATTGTCTCTCTGTGATTTTATTATAATATCCATATTTTTTTTGATACTCAGTTCATTTCTATGAACCTGATGTTCCATTTTATTTAAGATTTATACATATACTAAATTTCCATTTTTGTTGATGTTTAGTTCAACTCAATATATATATATATATATATATATATATATATATATATATATATATATATATATATATATATATATATATATATATATATATATATATATTTTCCATATATTTATTGTTCACTAGGATCAATTCTAACATAATTATATAAATGGAAAAGTAAGGGCAAATATAACTATACCAAATTACTTTTTATTTGCGTTTACCAGTACATACAACTTACATTTGAAGGATTCTGTGAATGACAAAGATGAAACATTATTACATTATTGAATGTAATATATTAAACTTAATATCTTCTCAGTATAAAATAATGAAAATGAAACATATTAAGATCAGTTATTGTAATATGTGAAAAACAACTGACTTAAAATAAATTACATATCTATATGGAAATAAAATGCTAAAATTAAAGTTACAAACGTCATCCTTTAAACCATTCTCTCTTGCCATGATACCCTTCCTTCCGGGGAATTACAGTATTCCTCCCGACTGAGTACAACCCCTAAGAACGTGTACGTTCCCCTACGATGGGTAGGGAGCGTCGGGAGCATGGTCGGCCCAGTCGTAACGGTCAAAAATTTAAATTTCCCGTTTTCTATGATGAGAGTTACATTTGCGTACGATCAGTCGTACGCTAAATTACGCGTCCAAACGACTCCGTACGACTGCAATTACGATCCATAGGACTGCTTACGCGGACGTACGACGCACTTCCGACAGGCACAGGATTGCACCTGTCGGCTAAAAAATCTGCCGGATCTCCAAGGATTGAGCGAAGATTCCGTTGGAACGCAGTCTTAAGAGTCGGGTCGGGAGTTTTGCTATGTGTGACGCCAGCCTTAGCCCACCCGAAAATTCAGTGTTGCCACCACCACTCCATGAAAAGTGCCGCCCTACTGCACAAACACCCAAATTCACCCTATTAGCATTATGTTAGGCTTCAAAGTTGAGTTTGATTAGGTTAGTTGGGTTAGGTTAAGTTAGTTTAGTTAGATTAGGGTAATTAAAGTAGATTATTTAAGCATTCACCGCAGCCCACCAATTAAAAACTATATAAATACTCCTTCTCCTCCTCCTTCACCTCCTTTTCTTCCACCTCCTCCTCCTTGTCTTTCTCCTCCACCTCCTTCTCCTCCTCCTCTTCCTTTACTTCCTCCACCTCCTCCTCCACCTCT
>JAXCGZ010006219.1:55000-56568 GCA_037179515.1 Halocaridina rubra | reverse complement strand
CTTGTTGCTCGCATATATACTGGGGTCAGAGAGCATTATAATAACTGTTGTATACAACCCACCAAGGAACCAAAATAGGCTTGAAATTTATGAGGAAAGTCATATAGGTACTATTGAAGTCATAAACTCAGTTGTTAACATGGCACGGGGAGAAAAAATGTAGGATTTTGATTATGGGAGACTTTAATCATAAAGAGATAGATTGGATAAATCTTGACCCACACAGTGGTGAGGACTCATTCGGGGCAAGATTCCTAGATTGCGTACAAGGGAATTTCCTACATCAACATGTAATGGAACCAACAAGAGCCAGGGGTGGGGACGAGCCATCACTACTTGATCTAGTGTTCACAGATAATGTGTTGGATATTGAAAATATTTAGTATGAACCACCAATTGGAAATAGTGACCACTGTGTGTTGTTGATGGAGTATATCATTGAAGATATTCTTCCTGAGAGTAGAGGCACTGAGGACATGAGGAGGAACTATCCGAAAGGAGATTACATCAAAATGAATGAGCTTTTTGCAGTTAATGACTGGAGAACCTTATTTTACAACAAATCTGTACAAGAAATGTATGACATCTTTTGTGAGAAATATGGGAAGATAGTAGATTGCTGCATACCTGTCACCAAAGTAGGAGTAATTCATGCCAGAGAGAAATGGTTCGATAATGAGTGTAAAAGAGCTAAGGAGTGGAGAGACAAATGCTGGAAAAGGTATAGGAGGAGAAAAAACATAAATGCCTGGCAAACCTACAAAAGAGCAAGAAATGACTACCTAAGTAAAAGGAGAGAGGCAGAGAGAGATTATGAGAGGGACATCACCAGGAAGGCTAAAGAAAATGCCAAGCTTTTCCACAGCTTTATCAGAGGAAAACTGAAGTAAAAGAACAGGTTTTAAGGCTAAAGAGAGCAGATGGAAGCATCACTGAGACGGACGAAGAGATCTGCAAAGAATGGAACAAGGAGTTTCAGTCAGTATTTACAGTAGAAAATACCCTACCCCCTCAGATTGCAGTGATAGAAGCTCAAGGGCCGGTATTAGAGAACATCAACCTTACAGCCACAGAGGTATGCAAAGCGCTGATGGATTTAGATGTTCATAAAGCTACAGGTCCTGATGACATATCCCCTCATGTGCTTAAAAAATGCGCAAACACAATATCAGTGGCACTAAGTATCATATTTAAAGAGTCACTGGAGTCGGGGGAGATTCCAAGATGCTGGAAACAAGCAAATGTGATACCTATCTTCAAAAAGGGAAGGAGGGATACGGCTCTGAACTATAGACCAGTTTCCTTGACCAGCATAGTTTGCAAACTTATGGAGAAACTACTAAGGAAACATATCTCTCTTCACTTGGAATCCTTCAACTTTTTGTCAGTGAGGCAACATGGCTTCAGAGAAGGTAGATCAACAGTAACAAACTTATTAGAATTTTATGATGAGGTAAGCCAAATCTTACAGGAAAGAGAGGGCTGGGCAGATTGCATATTCCTAGACTTCCAGAAAGCGTTTGACACTGTTCCACAAGGGAGACTTATTAGGAAGCTGCACTCAATGG
>JAXCGZ010006219.1:37500-50000 GCA_037179515.1 Halocaridina rubra | reverse complement strand
TAAAGGTTCAAATAAACCAAGCAAGAAAGATTTTAGTAGTAAACCTAAGTTTAATAGTAGGAAAACTGTACAGACTGTGGATGATCAAGATGTATCATTAAATGATAATGATGATGAGGATGATAAATTGTTAACTGTCAGAGATAAAATCTATGCTGTTCATGCTGAACAATTTTATTTTTCTGTTAATAAGATGCAAGTTCCTTTTGAGGTTGATAGTGGTGCTACTGTTTCAACTTTGAATAAAGATTGGGTTGAGAAGTTGAATATGAAAGTTGAACAATGTAAGAAACCCTTACAGGCTTATGATGATTTTAATATAAAGGTTTTGGGAAAAGTGATTGCTCCTGTTGTGTATAATGGATATAATGTATCACAAGTCTTTTATGTTGCTGGTTCAAAGATTACAAATTTATGTGGTAAAAATCTAATGAAACAAGTTGGTATTTATTTGGCAGGATTAGATGAAAGTACCAAGTTAACAATGTTCATAATGTAAGTGTTGAACAAGTGTTTGAAGATTATAATGTTGATGTAAGTAAACCTATTTCTAGCATTGTAGCTAAAATTCATTTAAAGAGTGATGCTATTCCAAAGTTTGTAAAAGCAAATACTGTTCCATTTTACCATAAAGAGATGGTTGAAGTGGCCATTGATATACTTGTAAGTGAAAATATGATAGAATCTGTTTCTCATAGTGAATGGGCTGCGCCTATTGTACCTGTATTAAAAGAGAATAAGAAAGAAATTCGCATATGTGCAGATTTTAAGCATTTGAATAAGCAAATACAATGTGATAAATACCCCTTGCCAAAGATTGATGAACTTTTGTGCAGTGTTGGTAAAGGCAAATTTTTTTCTGATTTGCAGAATGCATATTTGCAAATACCTGTTGAAGAACAAAGTCAAGAGTTTTTAGTTATTAATACACACAAAGAAATGTATTAATACAAGAGGTTGTCATTTGGCTTGTCCTCTTCTCCTGGTATTTTTCAAAGATTTATTTCACAGATCTTATGTAATATTGATGGTGTTGCTGCATATATGGATGATATAGTTGTCAGTGGTGAAACTAAAGATGAGCATGATGAGAGACTCAAGAAAGTTTTAAATGTGTTGCAATTTCATAATGTACAGATAAATAAGAGTAAAACAGTTTTAAATATGGAATGTATTGAATATTTATGTTACTGTATATCAAGAGAAGGAATAAAACCATCCCCACAGAAGGTTAAAGCAGCTTTGGACGCTCCTTGTCCTACCTCAGTAGCAGAGGTCCACTCATTTTTAGGGATGATTGCATTTTACTGTAGATTTATTAAGAATTTTTCAACTAAATCAGCTCCATTGTATGATTTATTGAAAAAAGGTGCCAAGTTTAAATGGACAAAGATTGAACAGAATGCATTTAAATGTCTTAAGCAAGATTTTGTAGACTCAAAAGTGTTAGTAAATTTTGATGGGTCATATCCCTTGATTGTAGAAGTTGATGCTTTACCTGTTGGTGTAGGATGTGTTATTGCAAAAGGTCAATGGAGTAGAAAGACCTATTTATTTTGCAAGTAAGAAATTGAGTAGTGCTGAGATGAAATATTCACAGTTGGATAAAGAAGGATTGTCTCTGATTTTCGCTGTCAAAAGATTTAGATATTTTCTTTTGGGTAGAAAATTTATGGCCAGAACGGACCATAAACCACTTTTAGGATTGTTTGGTAAAGATAAGCCAATCCCTCAGAATGCCAATTCTAGGATACAAAGATGGGCTTTGTTACTTTCTCAGTATGACTTTGATCTAGTGCATAAACCTGGAAAGGAAAATGTTATTGCCGATGCACTTAGCCGTCTTCCAGTAGAAGATGAAATTCAGTCTGGAATTCCTGCTGAGTATATAAGATTAGTGGAATTGCTTGATTTTGATGAAATTTCTTATAAGGTAATTAGACAATATAATAAGAAAGATAAAGTGATGTCTCAGTTAATGAATTGTCTAAGATTTGGTTGGTCTAAAGAAAATAATTTGTCACTCATGGAATATTGTAATGTTAAAGATGAATTGTCTCTTCATAATGATGTAGTGTTATACAGGAATCGTTTTGTAATACCTGTAGAATTGAGGTGTAAGGTATTGACTCATTTACATAATGGTCATAATGGAATAAATGCCATGAAAGCAGAGGCTAGGAAAGGGGTTTGGTGGCCAAAGATTGACCAAGACCTTGCAGAGATGACAAAGAATTGTAATATTTGTTTTAACAATTATAAACAACCACCAGTTAATACTTTGTCATGGCCTAATACGGGAAAACCATGGTCTAGGGTCCATATGGACTATGCAGGTCCTATAGATGGTAAATATTTTCTAATTGTCATTGATTCATATAGTAAGTTCTTAGATATAAAGTTCTCTAGTTCTGCAACATCTGGCGTCACTATAAATCACCTAAGGAATGTATTTTCTAATTTTGGCTTGCCAGACATGATAGTGTCAGATAATGCTCCTAATTTTGTATCACAGGAAATGAAGGTGTTTTTGCAAAAGAATGGTATAAAACATGTTTGTCCTGCCCCTTACATCCAGCCTCTAATGGTCTTGCAGAAAGAGCTGTAAGGACATTTAAGGAGGGTTTAAGAAAATTTAAAGAGGGAGATTATACTACTAGAGTTTGTCGTTTTCTTTATAACTATAGAAGAACTGTACATTCTGCTACAAGAAAAGCTCCTGTAGAGATTATGTTTAATAGAAATTTCAGAGGTACTGTAGATGTAAAGCTGAAAGAAAGTAAAGAATGTAATGATAGTCTTTCAAATGAAGAAAACATGTACAAAGTTGATGATGCTGTGTTTGCACGTAACTATGATATAGCGTCCACTATGGGTGGAAGGTAGAATTGTAGAATTATTGGGTTTAAGAAATTATAAAGTGCAAGTACATTGTTCAGGGAATATGATATGGAAAAGACATTCTGATCAATTGATGCATAGATATTTTGGAGATTTCAATCAGTCTAATAATGAAATGTTGAATAATGATTATGATAATCCTATTGTAAGTGAAATTGAAGCTGATAATCCTGTTGTAACAAGTGTTCCTAGCGAATTAACAACCAATTCTAATATTATAGAAACAAATGGTGTACTTTCAAGAGATGTTATTAATGTACCTTCAAGAGATGTAAGTAATAGTGCATGTGATGAGTTACCCATACAGACTCCAGTACTGAGAAGGTCTCAAAGTCATATCAAACCCCCTGATCGTCTTAATTTGTAGATAGTGTTTTGAACTCCTTATATAGAATTTTCATATGTGCCTTGTTTTAAGAAGTTGATGATTTATTTTTTTATATGTGATGCATTGCAAATTCTAGGGAAAAGGAATGTTATGATATGAGTGATCTAATCCTTTATTTATAATAAGGTTATCCCCTTTATCGCCCCTCTTTTTTTTTCATTGTACTTATACCCGCTGTTGGTTTTCTAACGTTCATGTTGATTGAGCCGACCGGCACCCATCTTGCAACAATAAACTAGAAGCCATGATTTCTACTTCTTATTAGGCACTACAAACCTTAACAAGTTATTTCAGCTTCACTGCATAGCAAATTCCAATTATTACACCAACCTTACATTAAAATAGTATTCTCATACATACTGAAAAGATTTGTCCTCTGAAGATGGCATCTGCTAGCACCTTCATTTTGGTTTTAATCATCGGATTTTTGCTTTCAGATATTCAGGGTATTTCCCTGCCCGCCCATATCTTTTACGCTCTCTTCCCTGATGCATGTGGGATGTCAGTGGACCAGGGAAGAAGGTGTGAAAGAGATTGGGATTGGTGGACAGAGGCTATGTTTACATGACATTGGCCAAAAGGATTTTCCTGCACCTGTTCCATGCATTAAACAAGGACAAGTGGGTTAGAGTAGGACTTGACATAAAATGAGGTGGCAGGTACAAACCTGTTGCGATCGTCAGATGCCTCTCTTGACACCAACCTTTCCTTTTCTTACTTTGATTATTGATAGATTAATTATAGACGAAATTAACTTGATTACCCATCATTATCGATTGATGACTTTAAAATCAGAATAATAATATTTAACACAAATCAATATCTACAAAAGAAACGTTTCAGGAATTAGGTTTAAATAGGTCTCTTTCCCCTTTATATCCTTTGTATCAAATTCCCCTTAATCACTAGAAACGGAAAAGTCATTTATAAATCTAGACATAGCCTATTTCATGGGTTATCGCCCATCCAAATTAACTCTGGACCCTTTCTCACATGTGTGTTAGTGATGCTAGGTTTGATGAAATCTATTTTGGAGTCTGTGAAAATTATGATGGTTAATTCATAGGAAGGAAGATATGCACAATAATGTCTTTGGTAGTGATGGGAGAATGATGATATCTGTTTGGGAGTTTGTAAGAATATTGATGTTTGTTTCAATAGAAGGACTATAACGAAAATTATCTTTGGTATCGATGGTAAATTTCATGGTACTTTGGAGTCCGAGAGAATATTGATGGTTGCTTAGCTTGAAAGAGAATGACTGCAATAATGTCTTTGATAGATATAAAATAATGAAGATATTTATTTGTGAGTGTTTGAGAATATTGATGGCTTAATTTATTTATGAAAGAATAGTACAAGAATAAGTATAACAATGATTCTTGACTTGATGATATCTATTTGAAAGTCTCTATTTGGTAGTGATGTTTTTTTCTCTCTAAGTAATATACACACAGTAATGTATTTGTTATTGATATAGATTTGATAATATTTATTTGAGAGTGTGAGAATATTGATGGTTGGTTCATTAGAAGGAAGATTATCATGCAACTGTCTTTGGTAGTGATGGCAGATTAATGAGTATCTTAACAAAGTCAGGTTTTGATACAGGAAAAATATTCTACCCTGCAGTTACATTAAAAAAAAAAGAAGAAATCTGTTGCAAAATTGAGGACATGTCATGCCAGTAAAAGAAGCAGCGTTTGTTGATAAAAAGAAAAATACATTCTCATAATTCTCATCAATTCTGTAAGGAAAATATTCATCACAACAATATCTTTAATTTTACATGTTCTCTATGAATACTAGAAAAGTTTTTTCCCCAGATCAGGCTTCAATATGGGCAAATTTTTTCTATCCTGCAGCTAACACTGAAAACAAATACCCCCACACACACACATAAAGGATTACCAGGGTAACTTGACCTCTATAGCCGATGGGCTTCTCAGGCCACTAGAACTAGAAGTGCCTTACGACCTACTTACGTGAGGAACTGGGAAATGCGAGACTGGAGATGAATGCAGATCTATAGACGTGAAGACATAGGATGGAGGTGAGTGGTGGAAATTTAGCGACCTCCCATCGCCCCATGGTGTTGGAGGCGATGATGATGATGGTGATGGTGAATTGAAATATCTGTTGATAATGCTATCCAATTTTGCATTAATGTTGGTATCCTTTCTCCAACAGTGAGTGGCTTTTACTAAGAGATGTCACGCACTGATTGCATTATACATAATTCTTTCCTACGTAATAAGTTAAGAAATTGTATTTTTTTGAGCGTAAGCGGTAGGTGCTGCGGTAACTTGGTGGTAAATCACTCGAGTCGGGAAGTGAATAACGTGGATTCGATGTCACTGCGGGGCGTTTGAAATGGCATCCAACTTTCATTCCTCAAATCCAATTTGTCTGTGTCCACTCCCAGTTGAATGGGGACTAATTATGACCCTGATATCGAAGCATTTTCATGAGCTCAGGACTCAGCAAAAGGGGAAATTTCCAGATATGCAATTCTATTTAGAACAAAGCAAAGTCAATCTGCATAACCTCACCTGTCTTATAAAATGCATATCATGCATCACCTGTTAAGCGGAACAGCTTACGCTATTATAAATATATTACCATGACGTCCTTTAATTCTGCACTGAAGTTTCCATTCATGACCTCCAACAGAATGTGATGTTTACCTTAGGAAACACCGAGTCTTTGAAAGAAGTATAATTTTTTCTGTCTATAACACTTATGGAAGAGTATTTCAATTGTTCAGTCTTCAGTAGGGGCAAAAATTCCTGACTTGCAGTTTTTGTAAAGAAAAAAAAATTCTAAGCATTATTTTATCTACAAAATTCAGAGTATATGGTGGATCGTTTTATGCTTCACATTTGGTCCCCTTTCGAAGTGGGGTGAGGACAGACTTGTTGGAGCTGGGAAATTTAGGATAGATACCTTTTCTAACACCCTGTTGTTTGAATCTGCCCTTATAGCGCGAGCATGTCTGTTTCCACCCTAATTAGGATGGCTCCTAATTATGACATAAAACAAGAACAACTGAGAAATTGCAGTTATATGCAGCACCAAAGAAAAAGAACAAAATTTTATTTTGAAAAACACTTTACCATAATGCTCTTCAATCCTGCATTGAAGTGTCTTCTCATTAGTCCAACAGAGAGGCTGAAATTTATTATTAGATGAAGAGCTTTCCTTTCTTCTTATGGCACTCAACAGATGACCTCGATTCATTATAATGAATTTGAAAAACAGGTGATTCTCTTCCATTTAAAGGAATGAGAAGGATTACGCTAAGGGTTCATGAGTATCATGCATATAGAAAGAATATATCTATCTATCTATTTATCTATCTATTTATCTATATATTCATCTCTCTCTCTCTCTCTCTCTCTCTCTCTCTCTCTCTCTCTCTCTCTCTCTCTCTCTCTCTCTCTTCTATCTATCATCTTTCTATCTATCTATATATATATCTTTCTATCTATCTATCTATCTATCTGTCTATCTATCTATCTATCTATCTATTTATATATATATATATATATATATATATATATATATATATATATATATATATATATATATATATATATCGATCTGTCGATCTATCTATCTATCAGTCTGTCTATCTATCTATCTACAAAGGCGAAAACCTTCTTCGTAAGTGGGAATGGCAAAATCAAATGCACGCACTCCCATCCACTTTTGTTTCAGCCATTGCTAATACATTCAGCTTTCTTCTTACAGATATGCAAACTCATCTCTTTATATTCAATTGTTTCATAATCGCCAGCATACATAAGCCCAATTAATAGGGCTCTATTTTGAGTACTCCTATCAGAAACCCCATATATACCTTGAATCGGCTGGAGGAAAATACTAAGTATGAAGTCTCAGTCTTCTCTCTCCGTCCCATTTAATCGGATTTTACGATAAGCAGGAAACACTTGAGGCGGTATTGTTGATCATCCTCCAAGAGAGAGAAAGAATATATAGGGTAAGTGAAAATGAAGTGTGGGAAGTAGAGGATGCTAATATTCCTTACTTGGATAGGACCAATCCACCACAAAACACTAATGTATTCTATATACAAAATCGTAATTCCCCTTATAAGGTGTTGGGACTGAACCAATGCAAAAACTACTCTTTCTGGAAAAAGCCATGGAGATGATTCCAAGTCGCCTTGGTCCGCCCCCTTTAGTCTACTATTACGACACGCATGAATGCACGGAGGAAGTGTTCTTGCCAACCTTCAATGAGAGACAATGATAGAATTGAAAACAAATTTTCCAGTGGGATAGCGGTAGCTCAGTGGTAGAGTGCGCGAGTAGGGAAGCGGCTGAAGTGACTTCACTCACACTGCGGGGGGCTGAGAAGGGCTTTCAGCCTTAATCCCTCAGCTCCAACCTATCTGTTTTCAAACCATTTGATTAGGGATTGGTTGTGATATAAAGGGGTGCATAATTACTTTCTTTATATAATTTCATCGAATATTACTACTTTATGTTAATGGTTTAAGTAATTTGGCATATATGGAAGAAGAAAAGTAAATAAAACTACTTAAAGGAATAAAAGGGTAAATGAGAGAATTGATAAATATGTGGGAATTCTTCACAGAGAAAGAATAACTATCATTATTTATCAATTTAATTTGAATAATAGATTTATGACAGTGATAATAAAAGATTAAAAGTTATTTCTTCTAGTTAGTAGCTATACAGAGAATACCACTAGATAGTGAATACACCCGCACCCACAGACAAAAAAAACACACACACACAAACGCACACCTTCTCAAACACATACACTCACACTCACGTATAAACACACACACACACACACACACACACACACACACACACACACACACACACACACACACACACACACACACACACACACACACACACACACACACACACACACACACACACACACACACATATATATATATATAAACTGGAACAAACCTGATTGTATTATCCATATGTCTACACCATGTCTTAGCTTATCTGTATAAAATTCTTATACAGCAATATTTCTCTCTCTCTCTCTCTCTCTCTCTCTCTCTCTCTCTCTCTCTCTCTCTCTCTCTCTCTCTCTCTCTCTCTCTCTCTCTCTCTCTCTCTCTCTCTCTCTCTCTCTCTCTCAATTTTTCAATAAAGATTCTAAAATATCTAAAAAAAAAGGGGGCGATAAAAAATCTTTATTTTGTCCATATTCCTTTATCAAAGGTTCCAGAATATCTAAGAAAAAAGGTTGTAAAACCCAAGTTTTCGAATAGAAACAGAATGGTTCTTTAGTTTTTCCACCATCAATGAATAAAGGCAAGAAACTCCATTTTAAAGGAGAACTGAATGAATCTGCGAGAGCATCTATGTTTTGCAGATTCCCTCACAGAAAAATACATGAAAATTGAAAGAAAATAAATGAGCTGCAGCAGGCGCACTGAATGCACACCTCATCAACCTTTAACTGGAAAAATTTTAAAATGTTTGGGTTTTCAAAATAGCAGACGTTGGTAAAGCTTAGGGACCACATCGATTTAACCTTCTTTTTTATGGGAAAGTATTTTTGATACGTTTTGATGGTGGCTAGATGTAGAAGAGAAATCAGGGTTTGGGATCACTTACACGCAAACATACACACACACACACACACACACACACACACACACACACACTTCCACACACATACATACTCACACATACACACATACTAACGAGAGAACTGGGTTTTGATAGAATTTATAGAGAGCGATAATTTCATATGTGAGGCACAAGAACTGCGACAAAATTTTTAAGTTCTCTAAGAAAAATCTTAGAAGGATATGTCAAAAGTAGTTACTATTACAACTGAGTGATAATAGACAGACTGGAACCGATGGATTACAAACAAACAAACAAACAAACAAACAAACAAACATATATTTCCATTTTGTACAATGGTTATTCAACATTAATAGTAACTTATAAGTAGACATGTAATTAAACTAATAAATAAGAAGGTTATACATATAGTTAAATTAAATGTAGCTTTCATAGAAAATAATAATGCTGTAATAAAAATGTTAATAATAAAGTAGTAAGTATGCCACTAGATACAGGATCGTTATTATCGGCATCATTTCCATATTTGTTTCCTTACAATGAAAATAATTAGTTCTCAATGAGCAGCAACTATTTGTCCAAAAGAAAACTATATAGTTTGCCTCCGAAAGCTGTGAAGGAGGATGCATTTTTAAGATGCTCTGGAATATTATTCCAGAGTGTTGGCCCTTTGATAGTGATCATCTTTGAACCTGCTTCTGTGTTTGTTCTGTGAATAAAGAGCTCACTGCTCTATCTTGTGTTGGTTCCCCTTATATCCCTGACTGTTTTTAAATCAAATAGCTAGCTAGGATAATGATGGTCCAAAATTTTGAATACAAAAACATAAATAGCATAAACGACCTTATTTTCTGCCCGGAGCCACCCAAGTTTATTGAGAGCTGGTGTGATGTGGTCATATTTTCTTATTCCTCCCAGGGCAACTCGAGCTGCAAAATTAATAAGCTACTGTATTCTGTTTATCTGAGTCTTAGTTTTAGCTCTCCAAACAGTTGTGCAGTAATTAATAGGACTTAGGGCTAGAGATTCAACAACAGTTATTCGAGTGGTAGTCTCAAAATTGTCTTTTATACGTGATAAGTACATAAATGTTCCTGTAACTTTTTTGCATACTTTATCTATGTGGGAATCAAACAACATGTAGTTATCAAAGTGAATTCCTAGGTTCTTGACTGTTTTGCTAGGTGTGATAATATTGTCGCAAAAATTAATTGTTGTGTTTTCTGGAATTTGTGCTATGTGGAACCTTGAACCAATAAATATGCACTATGTTTTACTTTCGTTAATTAGCAGCCCAATTTCTTGGAAATAGGTTTTAATTTTTGACAGAGTGTTTTCTGCTCTTAAAGTTAGCTCTGGGAGATTATTAATATCACCACTAAGGAGTAGTTGAGTGTCATCTGCATATTGTACGACTAGACAGTCAGAAATGAAAGAAGATAGATCATTTACGTAAATGGAGAAGAGGATAGGACCAAGTACTGATCCCTGTGGAACACCAAATGATAAATTTTTTGGCACAGAGATAATTATGTTAAGACGTATGGACTGTTTACGATTAAATAGATACTAGCTAAACCAGCTTGGATCAATATTTAAGTTAATACATTTACTTAAAAGAATTTCATGGTTTACACTGTCGAAGGCTTTTGATAAGTCCAATAATACAAGCATAGATATTTTTTCATATCTATATTATTATATATACTATTTGTAACTTTAAGCAGTGCAGTTTCCGTCGAAAGTTTTTGTCTGAAACCATGTTGGTTAATACTTAATAGTCTATTTGATTCTAAATATGACATAAGTAGGCATGAAACAATTTTTTCTAATATTTTAGAGAAAATGGGTAGCAGGGAAATGGGACGATAGTTAGTCACATCTTCTCTGTCCCCCCTTTTTATGCAGAGGTATTACATGTGATATTTTCCAAGAGTCAGGAAACTTTTTAGTGACAATGGAAGTGTTCATAATAGTTAGAATATAGGATGCAATCATGGGTAGAGCATCTTTGATGAACTGAAATGGTATACCATCTGAACCATAACAGCCAGAGTTTCTTAGGCTCTTTATGGTAAGACTTAGGGTAGCACAATCGATAGATTTATCTTGAAGTACTCTCTTGTGTTTACATTGGAAGAATTGTCATTTAAGCAATTACTCACATTCACTGAGTTGATGTTTTCTTGAGTTTTTTCATATGTATTTTTGCCAACGTTAGCAAAATATTTATTAAAGTTTTCTGCTTTGTCTTTCAAATCCGTAATATTTTCATAACATTGTGGGGTACTCTTTTCATTTGGTATCATGTTTCTTATCACTTTCCATGTTGCTGCTGTATCATGTCTAGAGTCATTAAATTGTTTTTTGTAAAAGTTTTTTACTTACAATGATGAGAGATCTGACACGTTTCTTTTCTGTTTTATAACGTTCTCGGAGAGTCATATCATATCTAGTCATTTTTAGCTCTTTTTGTATTTGATTTCTGATTTGCATTGACTCTTTGATGTCATTAGTTAGCCAGGGGGCTGAGGGGTGGGTTATTTTTCTTGTTACAATGGGTGCACAACTATCTAAGCATTCAAGGAAGACTTTTGTTAGAATCTCAACCTGCAAATCGATGTTATCTGTGTATATAATTCTGTTAAGTGCATTTGTGTTGTTGATTAATGTTTCACAAAAGATATCAGAGGAGTAATTTTTTAGACACCGGAATGTCTTGAGGAGAGGCTTCCTTTTGGGCTTGTTTATGTTTAGCATAGCAATGTTCAGCTCGTGGTCTGCAATTGGGCAGGGAACTATTTCCCAATAGGGTATACTTTCCACTTTATTTGTTATTATCAGATCTATAAGAGTCCTAGAATTAGGGGTTATGCGGGTCGGTTTTGTCACTATTTGTGTTATCTTCACAGTGTTGATCACCCTTTTCATTTTGTTATCTGCTGAGAGCAATTCATCATTAAAATCACCAAGTATGTAAATGGGTTTATGACGCACACAGTTATTTATGAATGTTTCCAGTAGATGATTGAATGAACTGGTAGGTGCTTTAGGGTGACGGTAAACACACCCTACAATGAAAGATGGAAGTTTCTGATACTGCACAGTGATCCATAAATCTTCGAGCTCCTCAGTTTTTTTCTAAACCTGTGGTTATTTCTGATGCACTAAGATAATTTCTAACATAGATACACACAAAACCCCCTCGGCCATGCTCAAAGCGAAATATTTTAAACTCTGGGATATTCTCATATTTATTTTCAGTTGTAGGAGGAAGCTAAGTTTCACTTACATAGAGGATATCTATGTTGTAGTCTTTTGTTAGCATTATTATTTCCTCAAAATGAGCGAGCAGGGACTGAGCGTTCACATGTACTAATGTTACATTCTTACCATGTTTCATTGGGGTGGTATCCATAGTCCTAGTTGTAGTTTCGACTGTGAGATTCTGCTGGGAATTCATCATTGTAATGTGTTTTGGAGTTAACCCATGGATCCTGGTGTCTGTACCTGCCGTTGGATGTGTAACGCTGGTTTGAGTATGTGCCATGGTATGATCGGGCCTTCCCAAAGTTTGAATGCCTAGGTGAGTGTCG
>JAXCGZ010006219.1:27500-32500 GCA_037179515.1 Halocaridina rubra | reverse complement strand
TGGGTAATAATCCATTCTTCACATTTTCCTTTAGAGAAGCGTCACACATTTGCCTGACTGGCCAATTCCATTATAAGAGGGATTAAGTCTATTGCCTAGAGATAGACAAATAACAGATTTCAAGATCCATGTTCTACTTCATGTTGTAAAACATCAACTACATGGGCTGCAACATTTGGACTTGGAATCCCTCTTCTTCCTATTGTTTTGCAGCAATATATATATATATATATATATATATATATATATATATATATATATATATATATATATATATATATATATATATATATATATATATATATATATATATATATATATATATATATATATATATATATATATATATATATATATATATATATATATATATATATATATATATATATAATATATATATATATATATATATATATATATATATATATATATATATATATATATATATATATATATATATATATATATATATATATATATATATATATATATATATATATATATATATATATATATATATATATATATATATATATATACATACACACATACATACATGCATACATACATGCATATATATATATATATATATATATATATATATATATATATATATATATATATATATATATATATATATATATATATATATATATATATATATATATATATATATTATATATATATATATATATATATATATATATATATATATATATATATATATATGCAGCACAAGTTACTTGATTGACTTAGATATACTGCTAGTTAGATAGATAGGTAAAAAGAAAAATAGTTCGATTGATAGATGGATAGTTATTGAAAGAAAAAACAGTCTCACAGTGAAATGAAAGCTTTATTGTTAATGAATGAATGTATAATTATAAATTGTATTAGGTCATAGTGATGAAAAAGTTTACACTGATTGAGAAGTACATTATGCAAGCAGCACTAAAATATCGTGCATTAGGATACAAGGCATTATATTCAAGCCTACTTATTTGCATTTTTTTTACAGGAGGGAGTGGGTTAAGAAAACTAATTAAGTGTTCCCATGTGTGTCGTAAAATTCGACAATATGGGACATAGAAGGATTACTGAGAATCCCCTCCTGTGAATATTTTCATCCTTTGAATAACCAAGAGATCTGGGGGTATTCTGGCAAGAGATATCCAGACAGAACCCTAGAAATTGAGTCTCTGAATATGCGTGGTTGTGGTGTAAATGAATGTAAGAGGGAGGTGATAGGGAGTATGTGTGTGGAGAGAAAGATGGATGTACTTGCACTGAGCGAAACTATAGCAAAAGTCAGTGGTAAGGTGACATTTGGGAGTGTGGTAGTCATGGTGTCTGGAGTTGAGAGAGTGGGAGACGAAGAGGGAGTGACTCTGTTATTAAGTGAAGAAATGAATAAGTGTGTGGTGGAATGAAAGGAAGTACCTTTTCGAAGAATAGTGGCTAAAAAGAGGCTGGTATGTGAGGTTTGGGCATTTGTGAGCGCATATGGCCCTTGCAGTGAAAAAAGTGGGGGAAAGAGAGAAACATATTGGATGAAATTGAAGAGCGTGTGGAAGAATTAGAAATGACTGTGAATGTAGTACTAATGGGAGATTCAAATGCTAGAATAGGGAATGAGCCAGTGGATGTGCAATTGGGAAGTGTGGAGTACCTGGTAAAAAATAAGAGTGGAGAAAATTTTTTTAGAAATGTGTATTGATTGAGAGATGTTGATTGTTCTTACTGTATTTTAAATGAAAAAGTATTTGACAGAACATTAATGGATTATGTTGTGGTGGACAAGAGGGTGATTGGAAGAGCATTGGATGTGAATGTACTGAGAGGAGCTAGTGTTGGAATATATGAATATTATGTAGTGGAAAGTAAAATGAGAGTGGGAGAAAAGTGGAGAAAAAGGAGAAGTGAGAGAAGAAGAGAGGTGCTAAAAGTTATTGAATTGTATAAGAAAGGGAAACACTGTGAATATAAGGTTAGTGTGAGTTTTGTGTGGAATGTAGTGAAAGGGAAAGTTGAGAAATGAATTGAAGAAAAATGGGGCTGATTCAAGGAGAAAATTATGAAGTGTGCCAAGGCAGTGTGGGGAAGGAGACTAAATGGTGGAAGTAGAAGGAAAGGTAGTGAATGGTGGAATGAGCAAGTGAGAGCAGTAGTGGCTGAAAAGATGCAGGTATTTGAGGTATGACTGCAGATAGGTAATGTAGAGGCGTATGAAAGGTATTGTGCAAAGAGGAGGTTAACAAAGTGCGTGGTAAGGGAATCAAAGAGAGAAACTGATATAAGGTGGAGCAAATGTCTTTCTTTAAAATGTGAAAGGAATAAAGAGATATTTTGTAAGGAAGTGAAATGACTGAGGAAAGGTGTGTCTGGTTAGGAGGATAGGGTGAAAGGGGCAGATGAACAATTGCTAGAACAAAAAAAAAAAGGTTAGAGAGAGATGGGCTGAATTTCTGAAGGAACTACTAAGTGAGGAAGATGATAGAGAGGCAGAGTTTGTGGCTGTGGTACATGAATGGAGAATCACATTGATGGGTTCAGAGAATGATAGAGATAAAGCAAAAGAGGAGGTACATTTAGCATTGAGAGCAATGAAAGACGGCAAAGCACAGTGATAGACGGATGTCATGTTGAAAGCTTGTGAAAAGGTGGTGAGGCATTAGTAGAATGGATGGTTTGGATGTCGAATATATGTTTAAGGAAAGGGAGGATTCCAGTTGATTGGAGGAGCGCATATGTCGTTCCACTTTACAAGAGGAAAGGATATAAGTATGAGTGTAGTAATTTTAGAGGAATTGGTTTGTTAAGTGTAGTTGGTAGGGTATATGTAAGAGAGTTAATTGAAAAATTTTGGAAAAGTACTGAGAGACTGATTGGGGAAAAAGAGTATAGTTTCAGGAGAAGAGGAGTATCTGTGGAGCAGGTGTTTGTAGTAAAATTGGTGTATGAAAAGTTCTTGGAGAAAAGTAGGGACAGGTTTTGGGCTTTTATGGACTACAAAAAAGCGTAAAACAGGATTGATAAAGTTGGGTTGTGGAGATTGTTGCGACTGTATGGCATAAGTGGGAGTTTGCTAAATGTGGTGAAGAGTTTTTACATGAATAGTAGAACATATGTGAGAGTTGGGAATGGCATGAGTGATTGGTTTGAGGTGAAAGTAGGGTTAGGTCAAGGTTGTGTAATGTGTCCATGCTCGCTTAATGTGCATGTGAATGGAGTGGTAAGGGAAGTCAATGAATGCGTATTAGATAAAGGTTTGGAACTAGTTGATGAGTATTGAAGGTTGTGGAAATTGAATCAGTCGCTATTTGCAGATGATATTGTACTGGTTTCTGATACTGAGAATGAGATGAATCATTGGGTGACAGAGTTTATTAATGTGTGTGAAAGAAGGAAGTTGCGAGTGATTATTGGTCAAAGTAAAGTCTCACTCAAGATGCACCATGCGTGTTGCTGTTAGCAGATTGAAGGTAGGAGTGAATGGGAAGTTGCTTGAAGAAGTTGAGAGTATTAAGTATCTGGGGTCGCATGTATCAATGAGTGGAAGAGTGGATGCAGAGGTAAGTCATTAAGTGAAGGAAGCAAATATGTCTAGTTTGGTTGAAAAGTGTAATAAAAAAAAGATTTTTGTAAAATGAGTGCAAAGAGAAGGATATATGGTGTGTTTGTGTCGACAGCATTGCATGGAACAGATACTTGGAATATGAGAGAGGATGAAAGGAACAAGTTGAATGAAATGGAGTAAAGTGTTTGAGATGCATATTTGATGTATCTAGAATAGACAGAGTGAGAAATGGAGATCTCAGGCAGAGAGGGGGTGTTAGAAGGAGGCTGTCGCATAGGATAGATCAAAGTATTGAGTTGATTTGGACACATGGAAAGGATGAGTGATGAGCGAATAGTGAAGAGAGTGTAGAGTACACAAATGATTAGAGTTAGGCCAATTGGGAGACCTAGAATGAGATGGATGTATAGCTTGAATAGGGCATTGAATGCACGTGGAATGTCATTTGAGAAGAGAAGAGAGCTTGCAAGAGATAGGAATGAAAGGAGGGAGATTGTGTATAGGTGACACGGGAAAAAGGTATTTCTCGCACCTGCTTGCTCAGTGAATTGTGATGAACGGGTGTGAGGCGATTTGCAATATGATAAAGCGGTGGGGTTAAACCAACCAGGCTGTTGAGCCTCATTGAAGAATATCCTTGTGGGTAACCAAAGTAGGGTGGAAAGGGGGAAAAGTAACAACCATTTATCCCCAACTAGCTAAGAGTACTGGTTAGCCCTAGAATACTTCCGTGTGAAGCAGTAACACCATTGCTTTTAATAGGTGAATTTTACACATTTTAAGGAAATTACTAAAAAATACTTGCACTCAACTTTTATTAAATTTGGTAATACATTAATAAAAAAAATACCTCTAATTATAGCTTGTAATATGAAAAAAAAATTATAAACGTGGAAAAATAAATTAATATGAATTTCTAAAAAAAAATATATAAAAAAATAAAAAATTCTTTGACACATTCAGCTTAATGCTAAAGCTTAGAATCTATGGTCTCCAGGGACACTGGGGTGGGTTGCCACCTCCTTGGGTTCTTGGAAAGTCAATTTTGATTCGTAGGTTCCCTTACAGATCACCCTAGCTTGAAATGGGAGCAACGAAGAAAAAGTTTCATAAATGCTTTAGCCCAGTAAAAAACACTTCATTCACAAATATTGTACAGAAAGATGAGGGACAGATACACTGAACTACCTCCTCCTTCTAGGGGCTATTGTGGGCTGAGGGTATATGGAAGGAAAGCTATGACGCAGTTATCATACCGGAGTAATTAAGTGTTTTACAAACCGATGGGTAAAAGTAATCTCCGTGGCAAAATGGTAGCGTCCACGACTCTGAGGCGGCAGGAAGAGGGTTCGCGCCCGTCACAGACTGAGGTTAGTAAGGGCATGCACTAAGGGCAACGATTACATCTACCAAAACAAGCCCT
>JAXCGZ010006219.1:12500-25000 GCA_037179515.1 Halocaridina rubra | reverse complement strand
AACTATGCCTCTATTTATTCATTTACTTATTTATCTATTCTTTTATTTATCTATTTAGATACATGTACATTTACTTATATTATGTATATGCTTTTGCTGTACACCTATTTATTCATTTACTTATTTTTCTAAATATTTGCCTATTTATGTCAATATATGTTTACTTATTTATAACTTTACACATTTCGAAACTGATTCATTCAATTACTTATATCTTTGTGCATATTACATTATGCAAATATTCACTGATGCAAAAATATATAATAAAATAATGGCAATACCAAACTCTACCAAAACACAGCCACACGTCGTTTAAAAAAGAAAACAGAGGTATTCATATAAAACAATCTCTGGATAGAAAAAAAAGACTGCAATACATATAAACTCCAGTGTGAGACTTTGCCATTACACCTCCACATATCATTTAAAGATATGGAGGTCTTCATATAATATGTTCTGCGGATAAAAGAAATGCAAAATTTTGCAGTGGAAGCAAACACCAATACTAAACACTAACAAAACACGAACACATCGCTTAAGAAACCAGAGGTCTTCATATGACTTATAAAGACCAAATTCAAAACTCTGCAATATAAACAAACACCATACTCTATCAAAACAGAGCCACTCAGATAATGTTATGGAGCAAATCACTTTGCTTTCTCAGATATAATGGATATAGTGTAGCTCTTGCGTAGCCTTCAAGGCTAGATGGAGTATCAGTGCATTTATGTGTGTCACTTACACTTATCTATTCCCAATTCCCGATGTCTGGAATTCAATGAGAATTAAGGAAAATTATATAGCCCAACACCGATCAGAAAATATCGATATTTGAAATTGATTTTTGAAAATTAAATCATGTTTCATTTAGTGTGTATAAGCTTTATCTAGTTTTTCATAATTCAAAAGTTTAAGCTTGCTTTCAATGTAATCTATATATTTTTTTTAAATCAAATTAATAAAATCTTTATGAATTACTTTCAGTATTTAGAATTAAAAAATATATTCATTTGTTGTGTATAAGGTACATTCAGTTTTAATCAATTTTTGGCACATTTTTAGAGTTTCATTCCAGGTTAATTTGGAAAAAAAAATTATCTTACTTTTATTTATTGCTCATGTGATTCAATATGTGCTAGAGGTAGGATCTATCCAGGTAAGGAGTTGAAAGTCCTCTGCCACATTCTTTTTTGTCCATTTAATCCTACCAACTAAGGAGATGATCGTCCTCTGCTCTCATTTCTCTCTCAGTCTGCATAGTGTTTTTCTTCCTTATTCTGTCCAGCAGAAGCATGGATTATCCTCTGCCTCCAATAATTAATTCTCTCTTATTCTGTCAATTTGCCTATTCTTTTTCCTGCTTATGTTATCTCTTAAAACGTTAAACATCCTCTTTCACCCATAACTCATTCTCTCTTTCTCTCTAAATATGAATTTTTATTTTCATTCTTTCTCAGTATGTAAAATAAAAATAGAGATACTAAAAACATCAGATGCTAATGTAAGCAAGATATTTTTTTTTCTTTTCATCTCTTTCTAGCTTCCTCTTTATGTGTATGTGCAACCGTATGTATGTGTGCTTTTTGCATGAATATTTTTTAAAGGAGCCGTAAATATAAAACACTGTATTTAAATATCAAAAGACTGGTATATGCATGCATACATATACATACGCAAATATCTAAGTACATATGAACATTATACATGCATATATATATATATATATATATATATATATATATATATATATATATATATATATATATATATATATATATATATATATATATATATATATATATATATATATATATATATATATATATATATATATATATATATATACAAAGCTCTGGATAATGAATATGGGGGGGAGAAATGCTAGCTACGATTGCCAGGAGGATCTATGATGGGATTATCTTCAGACCTCAGGTCCAGTGGAGGGTCATTTGTAGTAATCTTCTTAATGAGGTCTTTTGATTTTGTTTTATCAACAATGTCAGATTTCCACTGTCCATTTGATAAATTTAAGGTTTATGGTTTTTCTATAATGGCTGCTTCAAGTTTTTTTCCTGTGTATTGTCAATTACTCTTATATAGCAACGAGGACTCACTCCAATGAATATGGTGACCAGAATCTTGCATATGCACAAATTAAGCAGAACTTTCAACACCATATCGCACTGCTCTTTTATGCCCAGATATTCTCTGGCCTAGCGAACGATCAGTTTGACCAATGTAAGATATATTGCAGGAACTGCAATCAATTTCATAAATCACTGCTTCTAAAGTTTCATTTATTTTGACATACGTTAATAAGTGAAGAACCAATTGTTTAGGATAATTAAATATAAAAGAATTACTTCTGCCTAATTGATCACTAAGAATTTTAATATTTTCTAAATAGGGTATTTTAATCATATTAGCAAAGTTTATTTCTGAGTGTTCTGCCTTCCCATTATAAAGCATTTTACTTGCTTCGTTAATTGCTTTTTCGTTTACATACGCGGGATACATGAGACTTTCTAGTTGTTGGCTTTTTAATTTGAATTCGCATTGCAAGTGATGAGTGGAACACACTCTAAGACCTCTGAGGAAAAGATTACATGCAACACCGGTTTTTACAGACAAATCACGATAACTTAGAAAGTGTATATAAGAGACAGAGAAAGCTTTCTTCCTATAGACAGTAAGTGAGTATTTGTTGCGTTCTTTCATAATTAAGAAATCCAAAAAATGGTAGCTTGCCATACGATTTCAATTCGGTTTTAAACTTGATGCTAGGGACTAAATCATTAAGCTTATTAAAATAAATTCAAATTCTCCCCAACGGAAGTCCCAATATGAAAATATATCGTCTACATATCACAACCATATCATTTCTTTGGGCTTAATGTTGACTGGAATCCCTGTCTCAAAGAACTTCATATACAAGTTAGCTAGGAGGGGGGACAAGGGACTTCCCTTACTACATCCAAATTTTTGCTTGTAAAAACTACCATTAAAGGAAAATACATTATTAGTGACGCATAACTTAAGTAAATCCATGTCTTTGTCAAGAGCTAGTGGAAAATGCTCAGCAAAGGGAAGCAGTTTAACGCTAAGGAACTGTAAAACATCATCTATTGGAACTTTAATGAACAAAGATTCTACGTCTAAACAAAGGAGCTTTACATTACTTAGGGGAATATTTGATGTATTTATTTTTTGAATAAAATCTTCAGAATGTCTAAGATGAGATGAAGAAATTGATCCCAAAAAACGGGAAAGCAGACTTGCCAGCCACTTGGAAATCTTATATATGAAAGAACCCTTGCATGATATTATAGGGCATAATGGAATGTCATCTTTGTGAGTTTTAGGGAGATCATAGAAGTAGGGAAGGGAGGGATTGGTGACTTTATATGATTCAAGCAATTCAATATTCTTCCTGTGTGTACCAATTTTGCAAACGGATTTATAGAACTCAGCAGATATGGTGCTCAGGACATCTTTAACTAATGTCTCATAGGTGTTTTCGTCATTAAGAAGTTCCATGGCTGTATCAGTATATGAAACCTTATCAAGAAGAATATTTTTTTCCGTCTTTGTCCGATTTGGTTATAATATTCTCAAGTTTGCACAATGATTCAATTGCGATCAGAAATCTTTTAGGATGGGGACATTTTTATTTATTTTACTCTAATAATGTATTCAGCAGAACCCCTTTGAGGCACATTTCATTCTTTTGGAAGTTCTGGTTAGAGAAAAATTTTATCAAAGCCTACTATGAAATCAATATTATTCGTTTGGTCAGGCTTGAGAGCAAAGGATAAACCAAGATTCAGTACATGATGTTGATTAAAGATAAGAGGCTGTGATGATAGGTTCATAACATTATGAGTTAATAAATTATTCCAAGTTCTACTGATAATTAATTTCTGTAATTTCCTATTTAGGATTTTAGAGTGAGTCACATTACTACGCATGGCATTGCTCAAAACAAAATGAGAAAGAAACTTGTACAGACCATCATCTCTACAAAGTAGACGAAGGGACTCATTCAAGGTGCTTATGCTTCTCCTATGAAAAGGATATGGGAGTTCTTGTTAGTAGTAATCTTAAGCCAAGAAAGCAATGTACAGCAGTCAGAAATAAAGCAAACAGAACTTTAGGATTTATCTCAAGAAGTGTTGGCAATAGGATGGAAAAAGTTATTTTGCAATTTTCTCTTGCATTAGTTAGGCCCCATCTAGGTTATGCTGTGCAATTCTGGTCACCCTATGACAGGATGGAAATTGAATCCTTGGAGAGAGTGCAGCGAAAAACGACCAAGATGATACACAATATCAGAAATCTGCCATATGAGGACAAATTAAAAAAACTTAATCTACATTCTCTAGAGAGGTGCAGAGTTAGGGGGGATATGATTGAGATGTATAAATGGTTTAAAGAGATTAACAAGGGTGATATTAATAAAGTTTAAAAAATTCATGATCAAAGCAGAACTCGTAATAATGAATTTAAGCTTGATAAATTTAAGTTCAGAAGGGAAATTGTAAAAATTGGTTTGGTAATAGAGTAGCTGATGCATGGAACAGGCTTCCTAGTTGATTATAAATGCCAATGCCTTAGACACCTTCAAATGTACATTAGATAGACATATGACAGAGGTAGTGTGGGTATGAATAGGTTAGTGCTTATTTGAAGAATCATATAAATAAAAATTTAATAAATATGTAGAGTTGAATAGAATAGGCAAGAAATGCTGAAAGTGTCATTAAAAATGGAGTTTTTTTATTTTTAAGAGTGTGACGCCGGGGACAGGCAGAAACTGCCCTCATCAATAAAGGCCCGGGCATGAGAAAATTCCAAAACGAAGCAAAACAAAAAGGTTAAGGACAGGCAGAGATGAGGTAATGTCACACAAAAGAAAACGACAGACGGAAGAAAACAGTCAAAGTACAGAGGACCCAGATATATGGAGGACTAGGCTCTGAGATGGCGATAGATCTGCTTTTTGAAGGATGAAAGGTCATAAAAATTAGGAAAGACAGAAGGAGGAAGAGAGTTCCAGAGTCTGGAGGTAGATGGAAAAAAGCAGTCGCTGCACCGACCACTCCTAGAGCTACAAATCTCCACAGTGTACTTGTGAGATTAGGCTGCTTGGCGAGTGTTACGCTGCCTCGGCAGTGGAGGAGGGATGCAACTCGCCAACTCATCAGAGCAGCGATGGAAGTAGTAGCGATAGAAAAGCGAAAGGGTTAGATACCTTACGACAAAGAGAGAGAGAGAATCCAGGTTAGAAGTAAGAGAAGGATCATTAATGAGATTGACTGTTTAAGATTCAACCCTATCAAGAAGATAAGTAAAGGAAGAAGCACCCCATATGTGTGAGCAGTATTCTAAGCAGGGACGGATAAGACCTTTGTAAATTTTAAGTAACTGTAATGAGGAAAAGTAATAACGAAAACGAAACAAAACCCCCAATTTTTTAGATGAAGACTTAGAAATTTGGATTATGTGATTCCTCCAAGACAAGTTAGAGGCTATATGGATTCTTTATAGTTAAGAGTAGAAGAGTTAAGAGTAGAAGAAAGAGTGATACAAGACTGATTACGAGTAACAGATGAAGGTTGTGAAGAAAAGGCAGAGGAAAAGTGAAGGGTAGAATCATCAGCAAAGGCATGAAGAATAAGGGAAGATGGGGATTGTAGAAGATCATTGATGAAGAGAAGGAACAGAGTAGGTGAAAGAACAGAGCCTTGTGGAACACCACTGGAAATGGGGAAAGGGCTAGATGTTGTGCCATCAACAACTACAGATATAGAACGGTCATTGAGAAAACTGGAAATCAGAGAAAAGAAAGAAGGGTAAACCCATAGGCAGGGAGATTGGCCGACAGAGTCTTGTGCCAGACTCTGCCAAAAGCCTTAGAGATACCAGGGGCTACGACAAATGATTCCCAATAGTTCCTCATAGAAGATGACCATACAATAGTAAGATACGACAGGAGATCACCAGTGGATCTTGCCTTGCGAATGCTGTACTGGTGATCGGAGAAAAGTGAGTTAGCTTCAAGACGTTTCATGAAGTGAGAATTGAGCAAAGTTTCAAAAACTTTAGTAATAAAGGAAGTTAGAGAAATAGGTCGGTATTTAGAAGGAATAGAGCGGTCACCCTTCATAGGAACAGGTTCAAGTAGAGCATGCTTCCAAGATGAATCATAGATACTGGTTGACAAAATGAGGCGAAATGACGGCAAAGCACGGGAGCCAGTTCATCTGCAAACTCCTTAAGGAACCTTGCAGGGATACTATTTGGACCAGATGCCTTGTTCGTCTTTAGCGAGCTAAGAACCTTATGAACTTTGCGTGAAGAAAGGATAAGGGAGGGCATAGGTTTAGAGTGGTAAAGACTGAGAAACAGGTGAGCTGGATTCGTTGATAGAAGAGTTGGCAGAAATATGAGAGCTAAAGAGTGTGGCTTTGTCAGTGGGAGAGCAAGCTACATAAGCACCTGAATGAATGAGAAGGGGAAGGCTTGAGTTACAGAAGTTTTTGGAGAGGTTTTTGGCTAAGGACCAGAAGCATTTGTCAGTGGGAGAGGAATTGAGGCCATCAACTTTCCTTTTTATAAAGGAAGCTTTTGACCTTCGAATCTGAGCAGTACAGAGATTCCTAGCTATAATAAAAGCAGAGCGAGTTAAATCGGAAGGAGAGGCTAGGTAAGATCAGTGAGCCTGATTCCTAGCCTGGATAATATGGAGCATGCACGATCAAACCAAGGTTTAGGGGAAGAGAAAGGTTTTGTAGAAGAAGGGATGTACGCCTCCATTCCCGCAGTCATGATCTCAGTAACTTTTAGAGCTACCTGATCAGGGTTGCGGGACCGAAAGCTGTAGTCATCCCATGTAAAGTCAAAGAGATAGATGCGCAAATTTTATGTTGGGTATGCTCAAAGTGCCAAAGGCGGTGCTCAGTAGGAGGGATTGGTGGTGGGGGAGCGAAAATAGGAGAGACTGAGATCATAGATCGGTCAGATTTACCAAGAGGGGAAAGCACAGAATAAGAGTAGTTTGAAGGACTAGAAGTAAAGAATAGGTCAAGAGTGTTTGCAGCATGTCCGTGACGATCAGGAACTCGAGTAGGATGTTTGATAATTTGCACCACATCATGAGTAAGAGAGAAAACAACGGCCTCGCTTCCTCCCACATCAGTGCGAGAAGAATGAAGCCACTCACTGTGGTGTGCATTGAAGTCTTCAATGTAGAGAACTTCAGCATGTGGGTGAGAAGATAGCAAGGACTCATGGCACGAGGACAGATATTCAAAGAAAGACACAAACTTGGTGGAGTTTGGAGAACAGTAGCAGAAGCAAAGAAAGATAGTGGTAGTGGAGAGTTGAACTTTTAACCAGAGAACATCAAAGTCAGGAGATTCAAGGTCCATGAGCCTCGCAGTAGGAGTGTTAGTGTTGCAGTATGCACAGACCCCACCTTTGGAATGAAAACGAGTATACAGATTATAGTGAGAGATTTGAAATGGGTCAGTGGAAGCATATATAGACAGCTGGGTTTCAGATAGGAGGAGGAGGTTAGGGAGGAAAGTGCCCAAGTGCTCTTCCACAGACGAAAGATTAGAGTTCAGCCCACCAATGTTAGAATAGTGAAGAGTGAAAGAAGCAGATCTATTGGGAGGTGCAAGGTTAAGGGCAGAACCATTACTACCAACAGGCGTGTCTGCCCTCAAGCCAATAGTGGAGTCAACACAATCCCAGGAGATTCTTCGAACCCCTCTATGCCGGGTACTGGGGGCCATTAGCTGCCTCGTGTGTGCCAGTAGGCATGTTGCAGTGTCCCCTATTCTAATGTTCTTATGTTCTTATATGTCCTGTTTGGTGGTTTCAATCCTTTTTAGTAGAAATAGGTGGCTGGAATCAGGAAAAGGATCACTTCCAACTGTCCATCTTGTCAACCCATACATTTTAGGGATAACTTGTGCTTTCAAACACTCCACAAGGAAGTGTTTCTGGTTTTTCCTCCTGTGCAAACCAAAAACAAGAGCTCATATTTTCTGAAAATGGGTTTCAGTTCGGGAATATAGTAGAAGATATATGGGAGTCTATAGAAATCCATAATGGGCTAATATGCAAAATAAACTTTTATATCACAGCACAAAATGGATAAAAAAAAGGTCCATAAATAAAACACAAAGAGAAGCGAAGATGTACTATATATTACGACTGGACTCCATTCCTCTTCAGGTACAAATGAATCGATATGTGCAAAGCTCTGGATAAAGAATATGGTGGGGGAAGATGCTAGCTACGATTGCCAGGAAGATTCAAGATGGGATTATTTTCAAACCTCATGTCAGGTGGACGGTCATTTGGATAATCTTATTAATGAGGTCTTTTAATATTGCTTCACCCACAATGTCAGATCTCCACTCTCCATTTGTAAGCAAAAGGTGTGTCCTCCAGTCAGCTACTAGTAAAATTTGCAGTCTGGAATCATGATTAATGATGATCATTATGACCATCATTAACAACGATAATGATGATTTGTTGTCTGGCAGTACTCTGTGGGAACAATGTTCTATTAACATACCATCTCATGCCATAGTATTTACAATGTTTCTCTCTCTCTCTCTCTCTCTCTCTCTCTCTCTCTCTCTCTCTCTCTCTCTCTCTCTCTCTCTCTCTCTCTCCTCTCTCTCTCTCTCTCTCTCTCTCTCTCTCTCTCTCTCTCTCTCATATATACATACATACATACAAACATACATACACTTTTTTATGAGTGTGACACCGGGACAGGCAGAAACTGCCCTCATCAATAAAGGCCCGGGCACGAGAAAATACCAATTCGAAGGAAAGGAAAAGGGTTAACGGCAAGGCAGAGATAAGGTAATGTCACAAAAAGGAAATGACAGACAGAAAAAAAGTCAAAGTACAGAGGACCCACAGATATGGAGGACTAGGCTCTGAGATGACGATAGATCTGCTTTTTGAAGGATGAAAGGTCATAAGAATTAGGAAAGACAGGAGGAGGAAGAGACTTCTAGAGTCTGGAGGTAGATGGAAAGAAGCAGTCGCTGCACCGACCAATCCTAGAGCTACAAATCTCCACACAGCACTTGTGAGATGAGGCTGCTTGGCGAGTGTTACGCGGCTTCGGCAGTGGAGGAGGGATGCAACTCGCCAACTCATCAGAGCAGCGATGGAAGTAGTAGCGATAGAAAAACGAAAGGGAAGATACCTCACGGCGAAGAGAGAGAGAATCCAGGTTAGAAGTAAGAGATGGGTTATTAATGAATCTGTCTGCCTTAGATTCAACCTTATCAAGAAGATAAGTAAAGGAAGAAGCACCCAAGATGTGTGAGCAGTATTCTAAGCAGGGGCAGATAAGACCTTTATAAAATTTTAAGTAACTGCAATGAGGAAAAGTAATGATGAAAACAAAACAAAACCCCCAATTTTTTGGATGAAGATTTGAAAATTTGGATTATGTAATTCCCCCATGACAAGTTAGAGGCTAAATGGATTGCTAATATGTTGATAGAGTTAAGAGGGTAAATTTCATTAGTTTCGAAGACAATAGGGTTATCATGAGGAGAAGAAGATAAAGAGATAGCCAGAAACTGTGTCTTGGAGGCATTGAATTTAACTAAATTTTGTGTGCCCCACTCAGATATTCTCTCCAAATCGGAGTTAAGAGTAGAAGAAAGAGTGATACGAGATTGATTACGAGTAACAGATGAAGGCTGTGAAGAAAAGGCAAAGGAAAAGTGAAGGGTAGAATCATCAGCAAAGGCATGAAGAAGAGAGGAAGATGGGGATTGTAGAAGATCATTGATGAAGATAGGAAGAGAGTAGGTGAAAGAACAGAGCCCTGTGGAACACCACTGGTAACAGACAAAGGGCTAGATATTGCGTCTTCAACAACTACAGATATAAAACGCTCAGTAAGAAAACATGGAAATCAGAGAACAGAGAGAAGGGGTAGAGCCATAGGCAGGGAGTTTGGCCAACAGAGACTTGTGCCAGACTCTGTCAAAAGCCTTAGAGATATCATGGGCTACGACAAAGGATTCCCCATAGTTCCTCAGAGAAGATGACCATACAATAGTAAGATAGGACAGGAGATCATCAGTGGATCTTGCCTTGCGGATGCCGTACTGGTGATCGGAGATTAGTGAGTTAGATTCAAGACGTTTCAAGAAGTGAGAATTGAGCAAAGTTTCGAAAACTTTTGCAATAAAGGAAGTTAGGGCAATAGGTCGGTAGTTAGAAGGAATAGAGTGATCACCCTTCTTATTAACAGGTTGAACTAGAGTATGCTTCCAAGATAAAGGATAGATACTGGTTGACAGAATGAGAAGAAAAGACGGCAAAGCACGGGAGCCAGTTCATCTGCAAACTCCTTAAGGAATATTGCAGGGATACCATTTGGACCAGATGCCTTGTTCGTCTTTAGCAAGCGAAGAACCTCATGAACTTTGCGTGAAGAAAATATAAGGGAGGACATAGGGTTAGAGAGGGGAAAAGACTGAGGAACAGGTGCGTTGGAATCGTTGATAGAAGAGTTGGCAGAAAAATGAGAGCTAAAGAGTGTGGCTTTGTCAGTAGGAGAGCAAGCTATAGAACCATCAGAACGAATGAGAGGGGGAAAGCTTGAGTTACAGACATTTTTGGAGAGGATTTTGGCTAAGGACCAGAAGCATTTGTCAGTGGGAGAGGAGTTAAGGTCATCAACTTTCCTTCTTATAAAGGAAGCCTTAGACCTTCGAATCTGAGCAGAATAGCGATTCCTAGCTATAATAAAAGCAGAGCGAGTTAAATCGGAAGGAGAGGCTAGGTAAAATCGGTGAACCTTATTTCCTAGCCTGAATAGCCATGTAGCAGGTACGGTTAAACCAAGGTTTAGGGGAAGAGAAAGATTTTGTGGAAGAGGGGATGTACGCCTCCATTCCCGCGGTCATGATCTCATAACCTTTAGAGGTACGTGAGCAGGGTTGCGGGACCGAGAGCAGTTGTCATCCCATGGGAAGTCAAAGAGAAAGCTACGCAAATTTTCATGTTGGGTACGCTTGAAGAGCCAAAGGCGGCGCTGAGTAGGAGGGATTGGTGGTGGGGGAGCGAAAATGGAAGAGACATACATACATACATCCATACATACATGTTTATGCATATAAGAAAGTATGTATATATGTAAGTAGTTATGTGTGTATGTTTATATGTATGTATGTACGTATGTATGTATATATGTATGTATGTATACATGTATGTATATATATATATATATATATATATATATATATATATATATATATATATATATATATATATATATATATATATATATATATATATATATATATATATATATATTTTTTTTTTTTTTTTTATTATTTTTTTTTTTTTATATTTTTTTTTTATGGGGATGGTTGGTTTTTTCCCAGCGAGGAGATAAGTCCTAATCTTCCCATATTCACATTCTATCTTTCCTTTTATTTTTTCCTATTTTCCCTAAGGTTAGCGGACAAGAATACTGCTTTATTGTTCCACTATATATCACTAAAGTGAAACAAATGAGTTAGTGAGTTGACTTGGTGTCCCCCTACCTTCTAATTTGCCTTCTGCTAAGTCTCAAGGCATGCCATGTGATTCTGGTTGGAACATTCAGTTAAATTAAAAGTAAATATATTGCTGAAATGTCTGATGTCTCTTGCTGATCGTCTTACATAATGATAGACGTAACTTTTATTTTTGTCCTAAACAAAATTAATTCATCTTTAAATATGTATACACTCCCTGTACATAAGTTTTTTTTTCAACTTATTATGTTTTGATTTGTTTAAGCTATAAACACATTTCATAGACGCACGCAATCTGCTGAGAATTATTATATCTTTAAATATGTACAAACTCCATGCACAGAACTTCCTTTCAACTTATTTTTTTTATTACTTGCGAGAGTTATAAACACATTTCAAACAAGTGTATACTCTTCTAGGAGTTAACTTCATAATTTAAGAGCGTTTTAAGCAAGTGTATAATCTTCTAAGTCTTAAACTCAAGATTTTCCTCCTAAGAAGCTTATGTTGATTAAAGCAACTTCTCTTTGTCTACATATGTATCTGAGAATGGATATCTCCACTGGTTTATGCCGAGTCGGCAACAATTCCAAAAGCTTTGTTATTGCAAGATATTTAATTTCTATTCATTGTTTCGAAGGATTACTGAGGATTATGAGTCTCAAATTTTATAGTATGATTCTTAGTGCATGTGTATAGGGCTGCGGCTGCTCAGTGGTGGAGATTGCAGGTAGAGAACAAACGAACAAGTGTTCAAGACAACCGTGGGACGCTAAGAAGAGCATCCAGCTCTAATTCTCCAACTCCAAGTCCCCTATTCCATTGGGCACAAAGTGTAACATATTGACCGATGTTCTGTTAGTATATTTGTCGTCAGGATGAACATTCAGCCTGGAATTCCCCCTAATAGCTCCAACATGT
>JAXCGZ010006218.1:37500-56712 GCA_037179515.1 Halocaridina rubra | reverse complement strand
ATATCATAATGAGGAGAAAAAGACGATCACTTGATGGCTACCTACAGGACAGCTGTATGTCATTCTGTCCATCCAGATGATACAATGGAATATTGACGTAAATATAAAATATAATATTTAACTAGAATGAGTCCTGATAATTGCATACGATAAATATGAAAGGGGAATATCTGAATTTACGTAAATAATGTAAGTAAAGCATGTCAATTTTTCGTGATAATTACCCTTCCAAAGATCAAATTCGTTATAAAAATGAAAGTTGAGGAATGCGATGTGATTTTATTTTTTATAACAGTGTAATAATATTATTCTAATAGTGTACATATATATTCACAAATAACGTAGATTCAAAACCTCAGTAATGCCAAATATATAATACACATACATGAAATATAAAGGGGGAAAAAGGGCAAAATTGCAGATGCAAATTTATCACTCGCTTCTATGATGGCCTGTAGACCAATTTTTATTTATTTATTTTTTTTAATATCTCCCACAACCACTTGAAAAATTGAGGTAACGACCAGAGTATATGTGCGTGTACGTGTGTATATGTGTGTGCGTGTGTGTGTTGATTTCACGTTGTTGTATGCCTAGCTGATATCATCTCCCAAGATTGCGTCATTTGAATTCCTTCAACTTTATGGAGGGTGACACGCGCCACCTCTCCTCAGGACATGTTACCCCTGACCGACTATGACCGACTGACGGTGCCACAAAGTTGAGCTGTCAAGAGACGTTCCTGAAGGCCAAACATGATATTGGAATATCGACGAGGCACAGCCAAATAACTCAGCTTCAGGATGTTCCTTAGAATTTGAAATATGATTTGATGTCAAAATTTTACCTGTTGACGTACCATTATTGAGCGATATTTAAAATAGTGTGTTTCTTCATATCCTTGATAGGAACAAGGTAAACACATTCAAGTTAATCTATATCTGTAATGAGAATTGAGATATATATATATATATATATATATATATATATATATATATATATATATATATATATATATATATATATATATATATATATATATATATATATATAGAGAGAGAGAGAGAGAGAGAGAGAGAGAGAGAGAGAGAGAGAGAGAGAGAGAGAGAGAGAGAGAGAGAGAGAGAGAGAGAGAGAGAGAGAGAGAGAGAGAGAGAGAGAGAGAATTGTCTGGGTACTCTTTAACATGCATCAGTATTTTTTATATAATACCATTCTGTTTTTGTTTTCGCCTAAGTTGATGTAATATATATATATATATATATATATATATATATATATATATATATATATATATATATATATAGAGAGAGAGAGAGAGAGAGAGAGAGAGAGAGAGAGAGAGAGAGAGAGAGAGAGAGAGAGAGAGAGAGAGAGAGAGAGAGAGAGAGAGAGAGCAATGACCTATAATCAGTAAACTATACCAAGCTATATAGGAGGAAAGTATTTCATCTCATTATGGATAAACAATTTTCAAATAATTGCATTATATAATGGATAGAAGAGGAAACCTTCCCAGACATAACTTTCCATGAAGGGCACACATCTACAACTTCATATAAAAATCAGTATTTCCTTCCCACAAGTACTGTCTTTTTTTCTTTTTTTTCCTACTGTTTTTCTAAGTTAACATTCTTTTCTAACATAATTCCATTTGGCAAGAATTTAATATTATTTTGAATTAGGCATAGCCCTTGAGTAACTCTACGCTAAGTATTAAAGTTTTACGTCACGTAATACACAAAGCCTTTGCACATTGTCAATTCTTTTCCTAGTTCTCCAATGTACCTATCAGTATATGAGGGAAGAAATAGAATACTGTATAGGCAAAGCGAAAGATAATATAAAGGAAGACAATAATATGCTATAATTATGCTACTCTCTCATTAATATTCGAATTTATACATCTAAGTTACACTGAGAAATAAATCTAGAAAGTTTCTGATAATTAAAGATGTCTATTGTACTCAGTGTCATTGTTCGGGACTTCAGTCACCATATATTCTATGGAAAAATGATGGTAATAGGACAAAAGCACTTATCAAAGAGAAAATATATCACAAATGCTTTAAATTCACGTGCTTCAGTGACACTGGAAAAATTAGAGATTTTTTCTAAATTGAAAAGATTTTTTGCTTGATGAGCCAGACATATTAAATATCAGTGTTGTAATTGAAGAATTCAAATGCAAATGAAGCCTTTAGTGGAAGAGTGCGACAACATATACTACTTATACCACTCTTCATGTAATCCCTTCCTAAAGAACTTTTTTTTTTCTCTCTCTCTCACTGGTTTGGGGACAAAATCTCCTCGCTTTTCAGATTTCAGTTTTGGGGGAAAAATAAAGTAATAATGAATTATTCAAATACACATAATTCTTACTGCTGAAATTAAAAGTATAAAAGTGAATTAAAAAATTAATGAATATTCGTTCATTTACCAAAGCAAGTAATTTTCAGCACTTGATTTGCGATCACAATACACTTTACTTTTAAATTATGCTTTTTTCCATTAAAATATAGTACCAATTTCAAGAAAACGATGAAGTATTTCTACCCATCCTTGTTTAAAATTAATAAGAGAATTAATGGAACCCTCTTCAAAAGTAACCTAGGCCTATTTTTTTCCCCCGGGGCAAGCAGGGTAGAACAGGGTCTAAAGTAACCCAAATGAAAGCATGATACTCCTACCTGCGTTCTAGAATCGGGTTTTTCATGGCTATAATGTCTTTTTTACCACATATAGTGGCACTGAATACGTTACAGGAAAAGTTGTTTTTGTCCGTTCTAAAGTATAAAAATGAATAAAAAAAAAACCTGTTTAACTTTTATTAGGAAAGGGAATAGCCTAATCTCGGGTTCTACAAAGCATATCAATCAATCTTAAACGATTTTTTTTTAGTCGGCGCTCAATCTACGCTTTATGACATATAATGAATATTAATGAGTTGAAAGCATATACCAGAAGCCAAAAATATTTACAAATCAACCGCAGTCAGCCTCTCCAATATCATATCCAATCATGATCACACAAGCAATATTTCCATATGTCAAAACTAGCATCAACTTTGAACGAAATGTATATCATTATACATAAGTTGCTTTGAGTATATCATTATCTTCAGAATCATATCAAATAAGAACTTCAAGTTTGTGTATCATAAGTTTAAAACTTGTTAAGTACTTCATCTAATGGTAACAAAGGGGACATCTGAGCGGAGATTTTACATCAAGCAATAATGCATAAATTCGTTCAGAAGAAGAATCTTCACCCTCAGACATAACATCACTAAGATTCCTGGGTCTGAAGTACTGACCAATTCCATGCAACAGTTGAAGGGTCTTGTGGACTTAGAGAATTCTGTCCTGGACAGTTCGATGTTGAGTCTTCCTTCAGTTACGGTTCTCGTTCTATGCCTACATCAACACCGAATATTCTTGGATATTCGTTACACATGTCTTATTATCCCTTCACATCTGAGAAGTCACAACATTCCCCATCTCTATTTCTCTTTATGCTTTCTTCGTGCCCAGGCCTGATGAGGGCAGATTTTTTTTTTTTTTTGCCTGTCCTGGTTTCACAATAATGAAAATAAAAATAAAAAAGTACAGTATATCCTATAATGAGGAGTAAATAATTTGAAATTTTCGATATGAAGCAAAAAGAAAAGACTCCCAATTTAGGTTAAACGGATTACAATTTATCAATATGATGTCCAAAACTCCTGCTATAAATGCCATAGTAATAAAAAAAAAAATTCTTTCATATGACCCCTTTACAAATGATGTAATTCGCGTCTAAGTGACTAATGCCCTCCCAGCATGCACAATAACAAACCTTTATTTCCATTTCAATACAATGGGTATTCGTCAGCCAGGGCAAGCCCCAACCCCCCACTGTGGTGTCCAACCACAGCAGTTCCTGCCAGTAAACAGCTTAAACTCTCGGTCTTGGACGGGAACCGATCTTTCGACCTCGTGAATGCGAAGCCAGCTCGTTACCACTGTACTAGCCAGTGACAATTCAGATCTGTAAATATGCTAAACATCAGCACCAATGAAGCCTCTGGCAAAAAAAAGTTTATTTAATCAATATTTCTACATAATCTGCAACTATATTTGTACATATTTATTCCTGTATGTATACTGAATATTTGGCAATAAAATCTAATAAAATCTACCTGTGTTTCTTCTCACTTACCTTAATAGTGCTGGTAGGCTCACCGTAGGCCAACCACGCAAAATACAGTCCTAACCAAAGTCTACAACTTAGATGTATGAAAAAGTGAAGAATGAGTCATGCTTAATAAATGACATTTTTCAGATTCAATTACACGCAGATAACAAGCACCAATTTCGTATAAAGTAATTCACCTCTTTGGAATTAAATCAACGGCTGTTGACGTAAATAACTTAATGGTATTTACTCCCAAATTTAAATTAGAGCAAGAGTCATATTATATGAAATATGTCATATATATATTTTACTTTAAAAGGGAAGGAGAAAATTAGACAGAAACGAGACAGGGTGAATCTGGAGAGGACTAAATTAGCATCTAAATGGAACAGTGTATGTCGAGAAAAAATTTTAATAAGAGTTTTAGTATGGTCTGCATATATTACTTTTTTTTACGATATTTTTCTCATATTTTCGGAGGTTAAAAGTCAGACTAAGCTTGGAGGAAAATATAAGAGGAAAATGAGAATATTTTCTTATACGTTTGACGAACGTTCCGGTTCCGGTTTTACGTCACGGACTCCCTTTTCTACCAAGGGCTAGGACGGTTGCCTTCTTTCCAAGGACTTGTTTTGTCAGATGTAATCGTTACCCTGAGTGCATGCCATTGCTAACCTCAGACCATGACGGGGCGCGAACCCTCGACCCGACGCCTATGAGTCGCGGACGCTATCTAATGAATTCAGGCTATGGCAAATAGTATTAGATAAAGAAGATATAAGATAACTATTTTAAATTATCACATCAGAAGTACAAAAATATTAAAATGGAATAAGTATGATGGAAGTCATTTCCATCTAAGAGACAGGAAATTTAGATATGGAAATACATCGAGAGAGAGAGAGAGAGAGAGAGAGAGAGAGAGAGAGAGAGAGAGAGAGAGAGAGAGGAGAGAGAGAGAGAGAGAGAGAGAGAGAGAGAGAGAGAGAGAGAGAGAGAGAGAGCAAACTGAAAATAATTTTTAAAGCAGGAAGGAAGGAGAATAAAGATATATAATGCGATAGAAATAACGGATGAAGAGAGAAGGGAATAATGACGAGCAAATGGCAGACACATAACAAAGGGTGAAAAAATAAAATAAACATGAGAGAGAACTGTAAAAATTTAGCTCTAAGAATGCAGATAATCATCTGCTCAATCTAAGAAATTAATGCAAACACGGATAAGGTGTTAACAGGAGCAAAATAAATAGGCTGTGTGTATTATCACCGTACAGTGATATTACTGATTCCATTATAGTCACCGCTCAGTGAAAAGAACCTAACCTAACCTAGTCACCGCACAGTGAAAAGAACAGTGGCTTTGTTATCACCGGTCGGTGATAATATATTTTTCGGTATTTTCACCGAGAATCTAAAATAATTTATTGTTACGTTTCAATTGCCTTTATGGGATGGTGATAATAACGTCGTCTGTAATATTACTGTTCGGTGATAATAGTCACTCCCATATAAATAATGTGCGAACTTTGATAAGCTTATATACCGGTGGAAGAAAGAGGCCATAGGAACGCAGAGACGGCCCGTTCTTAAAAGCCACTCACAAATGAATTGGAAAAAAAAGGGATGTAATATTGCAATTCTAGTCTGTTTTTTTTTTAGGATGCAATGCACAAGAAATGTGATTGATAGAGTAATATGAGAAAAAGTCCTGATCTTAAATAAAGTAAAAAGCAGTAGCTCAATTGGCTGTTGAGGAAAAACTAGGTCTACCTTTTTCGAGATGCAATACAAAGGATTGAGTTTAAAATATCAGAGACTTAGGCCCGATTTTTTAAACAGTGTAAACCTAGGATACCATATTGTTAGTTAGCTAGGCACACACAAATGAATTTCATAAACGCATCTGACAGGTTCTGTGTATGGCTAGGATCCCGCAAGGGATCCTAGCCATACACAGAACCGCGTCAAATGCGTTTATGAAATCCATTTGTGTGTGTCTAGCTAACTAACAATATGGTATCCTAGGATTACACTTTACGAAATCAGGCCTAGGATCCCGTACGGGATCCTAGCCATACACAGAACCGCGTCAGATGCGTTAATGAAATCCATTAGTGTGTCTAGCTAACTAACACTATGGTATTCTAGATTTACACTGTTTAAGAAATCGGGCTTTAGTTTACCTCTTATAAAGCGTAGTCAATTATGGATGATTACAATCACATATTTAAACAGGAATTAGTGTTTTTCTGGAATAAATCAGCTATTTTACACGCTACAAAATGAAATAAAATAGTGTTTCAAATATATATCGATGGGTAAGACATGAAAACAGAAGATCTCGATGGTCTGTTTTAATTATCTAATTTTGAAATTAATAACATTGTGAAGGTGTATATACATGTACGTACATACATACATGCATACATACACACATGTCTATCGATCTATCTATCTATCTATCTATCTATATATATGTGTGTGTGTGTGTGTGTGTGTGCGTGTGTGTGTGTGTGTGTGTATGTGTGTGTGTGTATGTGTGTGTGTGTGTGTGTATGTGTGTATGTGTATATGTGTGTGTGTGTTTGTGTGTACGTCCCTCGAGCCGGTGTGAGACTGAATGTACTAGACATAGATAAAAATAATTTTTATAATTATTATTTAGCAAAGAAAAACAAATAAATCTGATACATTATTTAACTTTACATCAATTCTACAATCGGTTAACACGTCAATAGGAACCATCAATATCAGTTTAAAAACAGAGCGAATGTAAAAAGCATATCAGGGTTTCAAAACTTCATTTCATCCCAAATATTTGGCACAAAATCCTCTCTTTTTAATAAAATACTGGCCTTAATTAGATGCTATATATTAAGATGAATATATATCAGTGAAATGAGAAAAGGGGAATTATCTCCTGACATTATATTTTATGGGAACCATTATCATTTATCTTTCCACGGGAACAGCAATGTTGCTCATTCTGCTATATTGCTCTTGGTGTAGTCCATTATCATAATTGTATTGCTTTTGTTGCTTGATATTCTTTTAATGTCTATCGGATGCTACACTCTCCTTGTGTCCTGAAACAACAAGGCAATATGTTGCTACTTGTTCTCAAACATGGCAATATGTTGCTACTTGTTATCGACTATTTGTTTGTTCATCACAGGTAGCAACACTGTTGATGCTGCTGACATCGACAATATTCTCTTCATTTCCAACTATGGCCTCTTTGCCATTTGAATGAATCTCGCTGCATCAATAATAAAAACAATGACATGTTTATTCATTACATCACGTGTCAAATACTCATTTTGTTATTAACGATTAAACTGAAGTCAGCGAGTGCTTAACTATCACAATCTAGGCAATTATTAGACAAACTGCTGTGAATTAATTTAATTTCTCGATTTTAAAAGAGATCTGTCGACACGATACAAATGTCAAAGAGAATATTTTGATTAGTATGGTACCAAATAAAGCGATGATAAAGTATTTACCTAATCAGTATTTCACTAAAGCTTAAAGATCTCTAATGAATGGCAGAGGCAAGAGACAGTGATAGTGCAGAATTCGACTTGTATACCTACCATATACCAAGGGCCCGAACCCCCTCTCCGATCCCGTGGACCTAGTGATCTGCAGGTAGACCTATAAGAAATCATCAACCTCTAATAAATTGGCAAATAAATTGGTAACGACATGAGACAGTGAAAGCTAATCCAAGGAGAGTCTATTACCAGCCCAAGACGCTACCATTGCACCACAATGTAGCTGAAAAAACTGGTAGATAGAAAGACAGATAGATATGAGAGAAATCGCTACTGAGACCACTATACACAAGTATCATTCGCAAGACGAGAGTAATGAGCTCCAGAGCCAGAGACTATGCCCCATATTTCCACCAGAGATACGAATGACGCCAGTCGAAAGAGCAGATTCTTTGATGATGAGGTCGTTAGTTACGCTACACTTCACTCATTTAATAAGGAATGAATAAGAGAGATAAACTCGGTGTTTTAATGAGGTATTCACTATAATGATACTGAGCTGTGATAAACGAGAGAACTTTTCCAGAGTATAATGTCAATTGGACTCTTATAAATAATTAATAAGTAGTATTCTTATCGGTATAATACATAGAGTAATAAATGAATACAAATCTAAAGGTTCATCATCCATGAATAAACTGCCAAACTGATAAATGTACTTGTATATGAACTGTATGTAAGTCCCAGCTATAGAACACACAAATAGTATTGTACAATCCTAGGTTTTCAGAAGGCTATATGTGACGCAGCCCCATGCAATTAGACCTATTAGGAGGTTACATATAATGGCAAGAATAGTTGGGAACGTACTGATGATGAAAACTTACTTGGGAAGGCAAAGTGCAGAAGGTTAATGTAAGCAAGCCTGACTCAGAAGGAAGATGAGTTAGCAGTGGGCTTCCTCAGGAATAAGATTATGAATAACTTTTTTCCATGTAAAATATGTCGAAATCTGGAAAGGTGTAGCTGAATGTAAGCAAACGACACCCCCCTACACACACACACACACACACACCACACACACACACACACACACACACACACACACACACACATACACACACACACACACACACACACACACACACACACACACACACACACACACACACACACACACACACACACACACACACACACACACACACACACACATATATATGTGTGTGTGGTGTGTGTGTGTGTGTGTGTGTGTGTGTGTGTGTGTGTGTGTGTGTGTGTGTGTGTGTGTGTGTGTGTGTGTGTGTGTGTGTGTGAATGGGCATGCTGGCACAGAGTGAAGCAAAGTTGAAAGGGAAAGCTGGGGTTTATTTTGGGAATGTGACAGAGGGCCAGGAAGAGAGGGAATGGCCCTGTTGGTGAGTGAAAACCATAGGATGTGCGTGGTTGAGTGGAGAGAGAAGTATCATCAAGGATTATGAATGGGTTGGAATGGGAATGGAAAGCTAGGGCGTTTGTGCATGTGCATGGTCCTGTCAGTGAAAGAACTGAGGAGGAACGAGAAGACATTGGGAATAATCTGAACAAGTGTTGATCATGGACGACTTGGTAATGAAAGTGAATGTAGAGTTCATGAGAGATTTGAATGCTAGATTAGGGAATGAGCTAAATGGATATTGTAATTTGGACGTATGGTAAACCTGACAGAAATGAGAGCGGAGAGATATATGATTAAGTTGATAAAGAAGGAGAGAGTAGTCACCATGGCTCAATCGGTAGTGTCCGCGACTCTGAGGCGTCAGGTCGAGGGTTCGCGCCCCGTCACGGTCTGAGGTTAGCAAGGACATGCACTCAGGGTAACGACTGCATCTGCCAAAACAAGTCATTCGCAAAAAGGCAAACGTCCTAGCCCTTGGTAGAAAAGGGAGTCTGTGACGTGAAACAGGAACAATGTAAAATAGTACGGTCGTTGAAAGTATGTTTCAGGAAAATAATAATAATAATAATAATAAGCCTTTATTTCCAAAGTACATTGGGTATTCAAATAAGATACATATATATTCCAGATAGACATCTGTGGTGTACGATATAGACATACTAAAACAAACAAATCATAAAGATGAGTGTACCATTAAAAATTACAAGTAAAATCTTCCTTTAAGAGTAACTTCTTAAGTTTATATTTAAAAGTATGCACTGAACCAGTATTTTTTAGTTCTCTGGGAAGCTGATTATATAAATGAGGTCCACGAATGTTTATATCTCTTGAGCCAATATCAGTTTTAGACCTTCGTACTAATAAATCTTCCCCTTGACGGGTAGTTAACCCGGTAACTGAGCTTACTGTAGAAAAATTATACAAGCAATCAGGAAGATTGTTTCTTAGTATATTAAAAACAAAGGTACATATATCAAAAACATATTTATCTCTAATCTTTATCCATTCTAGATCTTTTAAAACAGGAGAGATGTGCTCGTATTTTCTTACATTGCCAACAGCCACTCGTGCTGCAAAGTTTTGTAACTTTTGTATTCTTTGTAATTGAGTCTTATTTGTACATCCCCAAACTTTGAGACAGTAATTAATTAAACTCATAGCTAAGGACTGGACAATTATTATACGAGTTGATGTTTCAAATGAGTCTTTTACCCTATTTAGATATATTAGAGTACCCATTACTTTTTTATAAATTTCATCTATATGCATTTCAAAATTCATGTAACGGTCAAAATAGACACCTAGGTTCTTTACCGAGTTCATTGGCTTAATGATATTACCGTTAAAATTTATATGAAGATTGTCATCAACTTCTGATAATAATTGTCTGGATCCGATAAGAATAGATTGGGTTTTAGTTTCATTAAGTAACAAACCATTTTTTAGAAAATAACGTTTAGCCATATACAAAATTTCTTCTGCTCTACGAATAATATTTTCTAAATCATTAATTTCTCCTTCAATTAAGATTTGAGTATCGTCAGCATATTGAATGACATAACAGTTAGGTAAATATTTTACTAGATCGTTTACATATATTAGAAAAAGTATAGGTCCTAGGATCGATCCCTGAGGGACCCCAAACAATACCTTCTTGGAACTTGAAACTACATCTTTTATTCTGACTGACTGGTAGCGGTTTTTTAAATAGTTCTCGAACCAGCTTGGGTCAATGTTCATTTTTTTGCATTTTTCTAATAATATACTATGGTTTACACTATCAAAAGCTTTAGAAAGATCGAGTAGTAGTAGCAATGATATTTTCTTATTATCTATATTTTTGTAAATTTCATCTGATATTTTCAATAAGGCAGTTTCAATTGATAATTTTGGCCTGAAACCGTGTTGACTTTTTGCAATAAGTTTATTTTTTTTTTTTCAAGAAACTCACTTAACTGATTTGCAACAATCTTTTCAAGTATCTTTGATAAAATTGGTAGTAAAGAGATTGGTCTATAGTTAGAGACGTCGTCAGGATTTCCATTTTTAAAACCAGGAATTACATGGGGATTTTTCCATAAATCTGGGTAAATATTGGTAGCTATGGAAGTATTGATTATTACCGTCAGATAATATGCTATTACAAATAATGAATCTCTAATAAAACGAAAACAAATTCCATCTGATCCATATGCATTAGAGTCTTTCAGATTTTTTATTACTAAGACTACTGTGTTACAATCTACTGTAGTAGGGTTAAAGACATCATTACTTCTATTGAATGCACTATGTTCTTCCAAATTAACATTATTATTATTATTACTACCATCATCACTATTATCATTACCATTACTACCACCATCAATATTATTTACACCATTATCAACATTACTATTATTATTACTACTACCATCATCATTATTATTACCACCATTACTATTATTTATTTCATTTATTATTTCTTTTTTCTTTTTTTCAAAGGTTTTTTTCCCCACTTCAGCGAAAAAATTATTGAACTCTTCTGCTTTAGCACTTACATCTACCTCATCGGGTATAATTGATATGTTACTACTTTTATTACAGTTATTGGAAAGCATGGTTTTAGCAATTTTCCATGTATCAGAGATATTGCCTTTAGCGTTTTGAAATTCATTTTTGTAATATTGTTTCTTACTGCTACTTAATAATGATTTTACTTGTTTCTTTTGCTCTGTAAACTTTTCTCTTAAAGGGATATTATCTCTTTGTAGTTTTACTTCATTTTGTAGTTTGTCTCTTTCTTTCATAATGTTTTTTATGTCATCTGTTATCCAAGGAGCGGGGGGACGAAATATTTCTCTTGTCACGAGTGGTGCACATCGATCTATACATGATGATAAGACACTGGTTAAAATTCTTACTTGTATATTTATATTATCGGTATATAGAATTTCATTTAATTTATGTACTTCATTCATAAGTAAACTACAAAGTAATTCTTGTGAATAATTTCTTAAGCATCTGAGTGTTTTAAAGATTGGTTGTCTCTTTGGTTTGCGAATATTTAGGGACGTTACAATTTCCTCGTGGTCTGCTATAGGGCTTGGCATTACGTCACACTTAGTTATCATATGTTTGGAGTTTGTTATTACTAGATCGATTTGGGAAACTGAAGTGGGAGTGATTCTAGTTGGTTTATTTATAATCTGTTCTAGATTTAAATTCTTAATAAGTCTACTCATTTTATTTTCTCTTTTTAGTTGATCATCATTAAAATCGCCATATATAAAAACTGGTTTGTTTTTTAAAATTATCTCCTTAAAAACGTCCAAAATATAGCTAAAAGAGGTTACCGGGGCTTTGGGGTGGCGGTACACGCAGCCTATGATAATAGAAGGAAACTTTTTATGTTGGACAGAGATCCATTTATCTTCCACTCCTTCGTGCTTCTCAGTTTCAAGATTTAGTTCAGTGGCCTTCAAATAATTTTTAACAAATAAACATACACCTCCACCTCTACCACTGTCATAGCGATAAATATTATATGAAGGAATATTAATAAATGCATTATTAATTGACGGATACAGCCATGATTCGCTAATGCAAAGAACATCAATATTTTCTTGTACAAGCATATGTTCAATTTCTAGTATATGGGATAACAGAGATTGTGCATTTATATGTACGACAGATAATCTATCATTATATTTACAAGTAACTTTCACATCGGCAGCAGTAACAGCAACAGCAGGAGACGAGGTATTACCATGTTTCATTGGGGTGGTATCCATAGTCATAGTTGTAGTTTCGACTGTGTGATTCTGCTGGGAATTCATCATTGTAGTGTGTTCTGGGGTTAGCCCATGGATCCTGGTGTCTGTACCTGCCGTTGGATGTGTAACGCTGGTTTGAGTACGTGCCGTGGTATGATCGGGCCTTCCCAAAGTTTGTATGCCTAGGTGAGTGTCTAGGGTTGTAAGAGCCATCACTCCAGGAGAAGTCTCTTGTGCGTGGACGGCGATAAGAGAGGTTTGTATCGTGTCTCTTTCTGTAGTCTCGCGTATAGGGGATTGTTTCATTAGCTCTTTGCTGTTTATTTTGGTATGACTGTAGTTTGGGATATTTTGTAGAATACCCAGGTTGTGTCCATTGTTTGCCCCCACGAAATGGCTGGACACTTGTGCCTGTAGGCCATTGATTCAGTTTGTAAGGCACATATTCAAATCCTTTCGATATCGTTATTGCGAAGGAAACCCAGTCTGGTTTGCGAGAAAGCTCCTTAATCAAGACTTCTTCAGAAGGAATGCCTTGATTTGTCAATGTATTACGTATCTATCTCTCAAAGGGGTTGCCAGGAATGCGAATATATATTTGAGCTGTAACCCTTGCACTTGCATTATTGGGCAACTGTGGCTGTGGGGGAGAGGACTTCGATGGAATGTTTAGAAGGAGATTCCCAGTTGACTGGAAGAGTGCATGTGTAATTTCTATATATATAGGGAGCAAAATAAGTACGAATGTTTTAATTTTAGAGGAATTAGTGTGTTAACTGTAGCTGGTAAGGCGTATGGAAGAATCTTCAGCGAGAGGAAAGGAACTGAGAGAACAATTGGGAAAACAGTGTGAGCTAAGACGGTGGATTAATCTAGTTTCTGTGATAAAACAAGTTTGTAAGAAATTTTGGAGAAAATTAGAATGCGTTCATGATCTCTTTACATGAATAGTAAAAGCATGTGTTGGAGTTGGGAATGGTAAGAGTGATTGGTTCGAGATCAATATGAAGTTATATCAAGATTATGTAATGTTGCCATGATTATTTAATGTGCATGTGAATGGAGTAGTAAAAGAAGTAAAAGACACAGTCTCAAGCAAGCGAAAGCTCATGCAACTTTTATAATTGTATCAGCATACATGTAATATTACTGTGGACTTTTATTAATAATTATAAATATATAATAATAATCATAATAATAATAATAATAATAATAATAATAATAATAATAATAATAATAATAATAATAATAATAATAATAACTATTATCATATTACTCTAATAATAATAATAAAGATAATTATAATAATAATTATTATTATTATTATTATTATTATTAAACTAATTATAAATTGGAACACATAATGGAGAATAATCCACTTGTTCATCTTGCACCCCCCCCCCCCACTCTTCCTTATTTAATATTTCGGGTCCCATCTAGACCCCTTTTCATCTGAAAATGACAGATAAATTCATTTAAATTTTCGACTATGCATTTATATATATATATATATATATATATATATATATATATATATATATATATATATATATATATATATATATATATATATATATATATATATAAATTATTATTATTATTATATTGCAATAATGTGCACCATCTAATTGCAACACTTAAGTCCATAATATCATGAAGACAAGAGGTTGAAATTAAGAACATAAGAACATAAGAATAGAGGACACTGCAACATGCCTACTGGCACACACGAGGCAGCTCCATTTTTGAATTGTATTTTCAGCATGTCTAACCTATTCTATTCTACTCTACTTATTTATTCTATTTTTCTTTTTATGATTTTTCTAATAAGCACTAACCTATTCATACCCACCCTACCTCTGTCATATGTCTATCTAATCTACATTTGAAGGTGTCTAAGGTATTGGCATTTACTATCATACTAGGAAGCTTGTTCCATGCATCAGCTACTCTATTACCAAACCAATTTTTACCAATTTCCCTTCTGAACCTAAATTTATCAAGCTTAAATCCATTATTACGAGTTCTGGTTTGATCATGAATTTTTAAAACTTTATTAATATCTCCCTTGTTAATCCCTTTAAACCATTTATACACTTCTATCATATCCCCCCTAACTCTTCGCCTCTCTAGAGAATGTAGATTAAGTTTTTTTAATCTGTCCTCATATGGTAGATTTCTGATATTGTGTATCATCTTGGTCATTCTTCGTTGCACTCTCTCCAAGGATTCAATTTCCATTCTATAATAGGGTGACCAGAATTGCACAGCATAATCTAAATGGGGCCTAACTAATGCAAGATAAATTGCATTAGTTGTTTGATCAACAGGAAAGTGTGTTTTAATTAGAATATAAGTATAAGAAAAAAAAAACAGTATACTCCTCCTCCTTGTTAATAAAATTAAATGTAAAGTCCTATTTAATATCATATCATTATGATGATATTTTAAACCCTAACAACATCTTATTTCATTGTTGACACGGCGACTCTAGTAGTACACTGTTTATATACTTAAGCACACTACTGTATGCTTAATACGACATACTGCAATTGGTATTGCAACACCAGAGCATGAATATAAACGCTGTCCCTACAGTGAAATTAAGTGCCACAACTTTAACTCGCTAAAAAGGAAAAATAACGTATAAAAAGCTTGATGAATACTGTATATCCAAAAATGCATTAATTAGTGTTGTAACGACTGTAGTTACTTCACTACTTCAGACGGAAAGCAAGAGTTATTTTACTTAATATATAAAAGAGGATGTTCACCAATACAAGCAGAATATTGAACTGATTTAATGATCAAATTCAGGGTTATTTATATGTACAGCTATTTCAGTGGGAGGAGTTACAAACAACCCAAGAGTAATTATTGACCCATTAAATACAACTTTAAAATAACTTAATAATTACTAAATGATTACCTATTTACAATAATTACATATTTTGATAAAATTATTATTTACAATTTGTACATTTGTACAGTGTATGCATAAATATATACCGTATGATGGGGTAATTTGGGACATTAGGGGGGGTTATTTGGGACTTGTGTAATTCATTAATTAGAGCATTCCAAATCTTTTAAAATCTTAATTGTAGTACCTGTAGAGGTAACAGTAAAATATTGCTAGGGTTTGGAATACTCTAATTAATTACACATAATTACACATAGACCAAAATTACCCCTAATGTCCCAAATTACCCCATCATACGGTACATTATAAATACATACAGGTATACATACAAATACATCTTAAATAAATGAATAAAATAATGAAAACTGCCATTGCATTCGTTATTGCATCCACAGGTACTGACGCTCCCCAAAAGTCAGCTAAGTGTGAAATGCAGTAATGAAAATATTCTCTCTCTGCATTCCGAATGCAGTGCATTGGGGTGGGGGGGTGGGGGCAATGGGTTTGCCAGTTAAGAGGGGGGTTGCAAGAGTAGTTTGATGAATGTATTTGCATACTGATCGTGAACATGTTATCCATAAACTGTTAAGTTGTTGCTAGGCAAGCTAACAAACACGTTAAATATATATATATATATATATATATATATATATATATATATATATATATATATATATATATATATATATATATATATATATATTATGAAGGGGGAAGATAATTGCCCTCATCGGGCCTAGGCACGTAGAAGCATAGAACATAGAGAAACAGAGAAAGGAGTGTTGAGACATGTCAGATGTGAAGGGATAATAAGAGATGTGTAAAGAATGTCCAAGAATATTCTGTGTAGATATAGCCATGAAGGAGGATCCATAACTGAAGGAAGACTCAACATCGAGATGTCCAAGACAATAAGTCTAAAAGACCTTTAGCTGTAGTACAGCAAAGGGTAGATGGTGCCATGGGTCAAAAATGGACGACACATAGAAAATAGGTGTTCACTCATATAAAAAAAAAGTCCATAAAATGTTATATACAATATTCACGATTTGTCATAAGTCATGCAAAAAGAGAGAAAAAAAAAGACTATTATTTACAGCAACAGTGCATATATATATCTTGTCCATACGTAAGTTATGAACCTCTGTTGAACCCAAAACAAAGGAGGAGAGACTATATACCTCTCTGTCTCTCTCACTACAGAAACATCAAAAGAAAGAGAGAGAGAGAGATGCATATTCATTCATGTATGAAACCATTGTGTGTTTCACTCCATGAATATGCATATGTCTCTCTGTGAATAAAATGGGAATGGGCGAAGCAACAGGGCATTAAAAAAAATGGCTTTCAGGGCCTGGTCGAATTTAATTCTGCAAAATTTTATTCAGAAACTTACAGAGCCTTCAGCTAATCTGTATTTACATAAACACGGTAATATTTTTACCAAAAGGCAAAGAAAAGATGAAAATGAATATATATATGTGTGTGTGTGTGTGTGTGTATGTATATATATATATATATATATATATATATATATATATATATATATATATATATATATATATATATATATATATATATATATATATATATATATATATATATATATATATATATATATATATATATATATATATATCTGTGTGTGTGTGTGTGTGTGTGTGTGTGTGTGTGTGTGTGTGTGTGTGTGTGTGTTCTCTGAACTGTACTACTTGTTAAATATTCATAAGAACATTCAAGATGCTCCCAGATCCTAACAAATACCCTCCAGGGCAGATGTAGTAAGAGCTGAGACCATACTGCCGAATCACTTAGTCCTTAAAATTCAATCAGTTGCGATGATGTGATTTATTTTTGTTCATATGTCTGGTGTTCCGTGAACCTATTTCATAGAAGGATAAGTTTCCTGTGGCGCCTAATTAAGCTTCTGTTATTAAAATTGTATTCAACACAGTGATGCAATAAAATTGTGAGCATACCAGAAGTCACATGTCATGGCGACCACCGGATATCCATCCAAAAAATAATTTGTCCTTTATAATTCATTCACATTTTAACCAACTTTTCAAATCAAATCATTAAACACTTAAAGTAATATGCAAACATTCTTAGGTTACAACTACATTATAAAAATAAGCTAATAAATATCAAACCATCATGAATAATATCATATCAAACAACTATCGCCATCTTTAACTCAGGAAAAAAAAAACTTTTTAAGTGCACACATATGGGGCCTCACGAAAATCGGATTAGGTTTGAAGGAATGAGGAGCATAATTTATGCCTCTTAAAATCTTAAAAACTAAAACTATCTTTTACAGCTCAAAGATATGTTTCCTTTCGTAGCCTTAACCATCAGCATTTACAGTAATCACGTGCTTCTCGTGAAACACAATCTCATATATATATATATATATATATATATATATATATATATATATATATATATATATATATATATATATATATATATATATATATATATATATATATATATATATATATATATATATATATATATATATAGAGAGAGAGAGAGAGAGAGAGAGAGAGAGAGAGAGAGAGGAGAGAGAGAGAGAGAGAGAGAGAGAGAGAGAGAGAGAGAGAGAGAGAGACATTTCGATGCGTCCTTCAGAATTTGAAGCGAGTGACTTGACCAGTTCCATATTCTGGGTGACGTCATACAACGTATGATAGACGTCTACAATCACTTTATTTAGTGTAGTGAGGCCAATATGGTAACAGGACTTAGGCCTATAGTAGTAGCAATGATTTTATTGGTTTAGAATATGTGCATAGGCCTACACACACAACTATAGATGAGGAAAAAGTAATGTCAAAAATATCATACATACATCTTTCCTTTTAGGTTACCTAAACTTAACAGTTAAGGGCTGATTATGACGAGCCCAATTAATATATGTGGTTTTTCATCATTGCTAAATTTTCTCAATTAACCATGAGAAGGCTATTGAAAGCATTCAGTACAGAGAATGTTCCTATCATTTCATAAAACTGGAGAGCAAAAGCGTTTTATTCAAGTGAATTTACATATGGTTTCCTCTAACCAGCGCCACTGCCTCGTAAAGAAGGCATCAACACGAATGAAAATGGCTAGTATCATGCGCGCCAAGTAAGTATAAAGGATTTGAATGCCATTGTAACCAAATGTAATGGGTTCTCCTCTTTATGGTTCCTGATTACGCAAGAGTCGCCTCCATATTGGCCTCCATTCGTGCTTAAATGAGACATGTATGTGTGAGTATAGCTAAAGGAACGATGAAAAGAAGCATTGAAGAAATGTTACAAAATATATATATTAACTTGAAGCGTTCAGGTAACAGGACAGGTCTCGACTGCACGTACAAATCACAGATAAGAAAAACAATAATAAAAGATATAAATATCGCATATGCTATAGT
>JAXCGZ010006218.1:17500-32500 GCA_037179515.1 Halocaridina rubra | reverse complement strand
ATATTTATGTTATTAATCGGTGTATCAAGTCGTAGTACTCATACATTGACACATAAATGAACACAAACAAGGCCCCCCACCCACCCATTATTACGTAATGAAAGGATATTTAGAAGTGAACCTTTTTTTTCTTTCCTTTTGATAGCGGGAAGTCAATCGTTAAATTTGCGAAGCTCTACAATACAGTATGTGTGAAAAGTCTCTTCATAAGGAGTAGAAACAGTCATCGACACCGTATATGCACGTGGACGTAGTTGGTTGGTCGGGCCAGATGCATTCCACGAGAGAGAGAGAGAGAGAGAGAGAGAGAGAGAGAGAGAGAGGAGAGAGAGAGAGAGCCCGTGGAAATAGATCGCCCAGGATACGTCTCCATATTGTTCCGGTTTTACGTCACGGACTCCCTTTTCAACCAAGGGCTAGGACGGTTGCCTTCTTGCGAAGGACTTGTTTTGGCAGATGTAATCGTTACCCTGAGTGCATGCCCTTGCTAACCTCAGACCGTGACGGGGCGTGAACCCTCGACCTGACGCCTCAAAGTCGCGGACGCTACCGCTTGAGCCACGGTGACTACGCCATTCACCTTCCGCTGAAAAGGGATAAGCAAAGCAGAGTTATATTCATCACCTGGTCATCAAAGACACTACGCTTATATGCATGTAATTATATGTGTAATGGAATGGAAATTTTACTTGTTTTTTTGCCCTGTGAATTCGTATTTTAGTTCTTATATGTTCTTCATTTAGGGTTTATTTCTCAGACTGTTAGTTCTGACCTAAGAATCTATCAGCCTACGTAATGTAATTTATCACATTTGTATAGCTTTTTTTTTTTTACATTTTTACTTATTTCAAAATGTTTTGTTCCGTTTTTATATTCGGTGTCGTGATATGCATGTGTTTAAACCATTTATTTATTTATCAGTATATATCCACGCCGAAGTAGGAAATTATGTATTAGACTTACATTTCTTTTTTAAAACAACGGTTATGGAGGAACTTCTGTGGTTGGTGGTGTTTGATGTTATGAATTTTCTAGTGTGGAATTATATATCGTTGCTCACTTTTTCATACTTTAATCATGCTGATTAGACCCTTAAAGAAAGAGGCAATGGGATCAGCGGTTTATTCTAAAGCCCATAATCATATTCCCAAATTTTCTTGATGGAGCTGATCAAGAATGGCCAGAAGTAGTTTCTATTTCTTATATGACATATGTATCTGGCTTTTTGGCTACTGGCAGTATGCAGATGCATGTATGAGAGAGAGAGACAGAGAGATAGACTGCAATAACTCTGAATTATACAACAAGGTACATTAAGTGCAGCAGTAGTCACCGTGGCTCAAGCGGTAGCGTCCGTGACTCTGAGGTATCAGGTCGAGGGTTCGCGCCTCGTCACGGTCTGAGGTTAGCAAGGGCATGCACTCAGGGTAAGGATTACATCTGCCAAAACAAGTCCTTTGCAAGAAGACAACCATCCTAGCCCTTTGTTGAAAAGGGAGTCCGTGACGTAAACCCGGAACAAGTACATTAAGAGCAGCCACGCAATATGTTGCGCAACATTTTGTCTCTTATTGAACGACATTTTGACGACGATGACTTCCATAAAGTATAGCATCAAGAGGCTATACATTTTCCTCATTTTTACTGAAAAAATTTTCATCTCGATTTATGGTGTCTATGGCATGTGTTAAATGCAAATGGGATTTTGTAGAGATATTTATTGTAGATGATGAAATCTTACGCAGATTGGCGTACTAAATATGTGTTTATTTGGCTTCTTAGGAACCAGTATTTATTTTTGGTTACATTTGTCACCTCTTATTTGTTAAATTTTATTTTGATAAACAAATGGTTATCAGTTGTTCATAGAAATACACAGTATGCTTTTTCAAAACTTAAGCACAAAATTATAATGCTCCTTTCTAACCTGAAAATGAATCATGTAAACACAATCTGTAATGATCATTCTCATTGACTGAAGATTCCATATTTGTGATGTTGTATGCCATGTGACTTGAAAGATCTTTTGAACTTCTCTTTAAGGTCATACACTATAGTATTTTTGTTCCCACAACTGTGATTCTTCTGTGTGGTGCCCATCTTAGCTCTGAAGATGAAAGACTTCAAAGTTTATGAGAGCTATTGTAATATTTATTAATAGATGGAAAACAGATTTATATATATTTAAACACTACTATTACAGAAGCTGTTACCATTTGAACTTTCTTATACCTTTGGCACTGTATAGTTCATGTGCCACGGTTGTTAATGATAAGTTTTTTAATATTAAACTGATACTGTAGTGATACATTTTTCATACTGTAGTGATATGTATTTCATATTGATTTTTTGTGATTATTAAAAGCTTAATTCTCGTATGTATATTTAGTCCTAGGCTTGGACTATTTCTCTGCTACCTCACCATTATCGAATGTGCATTGCTTATTCATAGAGCTAGGCTATATACTTCGGCATATACATCTTTCTTTCATTTATATAGTGCTTCTTCCAAAAACGACACTCTTTCTCTGCTACTGAGACCACTTTCGTGTGTATTCTGTTTTATCTTAGACTATTTCTCTGCTACTATTGTCATTGTTATTTAGGCATGCATTATATCTTCTGAGAACTAAGCGTTGATATGCATTATTTATTTTGCTGTCTGCCCCCCTCTTCTTTGTTCAGTGGTATTATGTATCCTCCCTTGTTTCTTAAGGGGGGTTTACACGGTCAAACGGTTCGTCGAACGCGGTTCGACAAACAAGTGTTTGAAGTGATGTTCGAACGTGTGAAATGGGTATTTGGTTGTCGAACACGTTCCGTGTTCGAACAACCAAATACCCCATTCACACGTTCGAACATCACTTCAAACACTTGTCTGTCGAACCGCGTTCGACGAACCGTTTGACCGTGTAAACCCCCCTTTATTCAATGTTTCGTTCTCAGTTACTCCCTTCTTTCTTAATCGGCTTTGTATATCTTAAAGCGAATTCTCTCTCCCTTTGTACAGTGGTACACGTGGTAACGCGCTGGCTTCACATTCACGAGGTCGAAAGATCGGTTCCCGTCCAAGACCGAGAGTTTAAGCTGCTTACTGGCAGGAACTGCTGTGGTTGGACACCACAGTGGGGGGTTGGGGCTTGCCCTGGCTGACGAATACCCATTGTATTGAAATGGAAATAAAGTTTATTATTATTATTATTATTGTGTTTGTCCTTGTTTTTCCTTTCAGTGTTTATTTCTGCTCACCCTCCAGTTTCTGCCTCTCCTGTGTAGACTCTTAGCTGGAGAAAATTCTGGTCGTGCGTAAAAGAATTTAATTAATCAAATAAGACATTTTTGTGCTCGTCAGTGATGCTCTTGATGAAACTTATTTTGCGAGAAAAGTGCAGATTTTTCTCTTTTTATTATTGTTTGCTCCACTTCACCTATTGATCACTATTGCTAGTACTACTCGTTGCTAATAGAGACATAGTGAATGTATTAGATAGAATGGTGAGAAAATTTCCCCTTTGCTCAAAAATCTTATTCTCCTCTTTATCCTGATTTTTCTAAATCTTATGCTGTGATAATACGAGTGAAATCTGCTTAAACGTAAAATCTGCTGGTACTAAGAAAATGCCACTTTTTTTTTTTTATCTCACGTCTCATTCTGACGTAGATTTAAGCATCTTATGTTGCATCCTGTCTGCTATTCTGAGTTAAACATATATGAATTTTTTTCGTAACATGACTTTGCCGACTTGCTTTTCGTAGAAATGGCACTTTTCCAGCATGCAGGGTCTTGAAATGAGCCACTCAGTTTCTCTTAGTCTCGAATTAGGAAATGTCTCTGAATTAAACACTGATCTCCCCCTCGCTCTTATGTAAATTAATTTTAAATTTTTCTCAGATTTTTAGAGTATCAAAAAATAATCCTTATGTAAGAAGTTCGTCCATATGCATTTGTCTATGAAAAGGGGTTTTTATGTAATATCCAAATTAGTCACTCCTGTTCAAGTTATTGATATGATGCAACTTTTACTTGTGATGAATTATGTGCAGAAAGAGAGCGTGTCAGCAGGGCTGACTGAGTTCATACGGTAGAGTGGTGAAAATTATTTTAAAGACGGGTGTCCTCCATTAGGCTAACCGTCTCGTGTTCTCCCCTCTGTTCAAAGGGAGTGCCATTTCTCTCCCTCTTATTGGAAACGAAATACCAATTCAATTCCGTACATCAAATTAGATTTTACATAGAATTTATCGCCTTGGGGAAAGTTCGTATATGAGAGAAATGGGATCTCGTGACGCAACGAAGTTATATTTTCACGTAAAGTATAAGAGATATTTTTTATAATATGGACTTTATTGCGTGGTTGACAAACTCTTCAAGAATAATCTGTCGTTCAATAGTAAAAATCTGAACTACAATCTGTTTCCAGTGTGTGAGAATCAGAGAAAAAAAATATGTACTGTAATTAAGAATTGAAATGGTCATTTGAATTTTATGCTTTCTGCACCAACAAGCAATAATTATTAATAATACTTTTGATCTTTTGCATCTTTTCAAAGCAATTTATTCATATGAAAGTTTTTTTTGCTCTGAGTGAGTTTCAGTCATTTTCTGACTTTATTAGTGCAGTTAATTAGTTTTTTTTTTGCGTAAGCAGCAGTTTATTCCTAACAAATATTATATAAAGAGAGTTCATTAAGATATATTGGAGAGAGAGAGAGAGAGAGAGAGAGAGAGAGAGAGAGAGAGAGAGAGAGAGAGAGAGAGAGAGAGAGAGAGAGAGAGAGAGAGAGAGATGGTTGCAGTATCAGTGAACTTGAGTTCGGATTCGGGTAAATTGAAGAAAGCCTTTTACTTGGTCAGGTCAAGGATGGGTTGAAGATTTCAATATGAATTGGATCTGTTGTATCTTAAGCTCATAGGTTCAGTAAACTGATGGTTATTGACCAAGGTAATTCTGATAAAGTTATTTTTACAATTTGCTGCTAAAATATTAGGAAAAAAGGGAAAACCAATATTTTCTTCCATAAATATATTTCCTTTATTAATATTTTTATTTTATATATTAATAAAGTAACAAAATCAAAAATTTTATTTTCCCCAGTTTTGCAGCATTATATATCTCATATTTTTCCGAGATTTCACTCAAAAATTTGATCCTGTTATTTTCCTCCGAAACCTGGAGAGAGAGAGAGAGAGAGAGAGAGAGAGAGAGAGAGAGAGAGAGAGAGAGAGAGAGAGAGAGAGAGAGAGGAGAGAGAGAGAGAGAGAGAGAGAGAGAGAGAAACTGTTTCATTTGGATAGCTTGAGGGAAGAGTAGGATAAATTGGATACTTTTAGTGCTGAATACCTGACTTATAATTATCCGACTCTACCTCTGAATGCTCCAGATCCTACTGAGGTCTTCATTTACTGCGTAGAAATTTAATTAGTTTCACTCAAGCTAAAACGATACAATTTGATTTAAAAAAAATAAGTCTTGTTTCCCCAGTGCGACTGAAACATTGCGGGACAAGTGACAATGCACGAGACTGAAAACAGCTGCGATATTCTCATCGTCAAGTCAAAAGAATGAAGATAATTTAGACTGAAATAAAATAAAGTACATGACCTCGTGAAGCTTCTGTCTCTGAAAATCATTAATGGATATAGTTTAATTCATGTTTAGTAAGTAGATTATGTTTGTGTTTTAGTCTTATTTTCGCATTAATGGTTATACTCCATTTCCACATTACGGGATTCTCCCCTCGCTCTAACGTACTGTAACCCTTTAGCCAACTGTGTACATTATTTGACCAGGTGCTTAAAATGTTACATAACGTAAAGTAATGCGAATGTTATTCTTGCCATATATCCATATATATATATATATATATATATATATATATAATATATATATATATATATATATATATATATATATATATATATATATATACACTTTAGGTTTCAGACCCCAACTTTAAAGAATTGGTTCTAACGAAAAATTAACTCGTTCTTAGGGAAACTCCAAGAAAAAAGTAGAACATTATTTTATTGGAGAAATTTAGTTGAAGTAATTATTATGATCGTCGCCATGCCAGTGTCAACGTAGCTGTCACCAATTTTTTCTAAGGAGCTTGCGGAATGTCTGTCTGAGAAGTTCAGAACATACAGATATAATTAATTGCCTTGTGTCTATTCTGGCGTTTGTGCTTTAGCAGAGTCTACCTATTACTAAATATCTTAAGAGTCATGATATTTATAAGTAAAATTGAAAATGTTTAACATGTCTTTTTTTTTTTTTTGTTTAGTTTGTCTGTTGAAAAACCGTATTAAACTTTTCCTTTAAAATAATTCATCTGTTCCGGTTTTACGTCACGGACTCCCTTTTCAACCAAGGGCTAGGACGGTTGCCTTCTTGCGAAGGACTTGTTTTGGTAGATGTAATCGTTACCCTGAGTGCATGCCCTTGCTAACCTCAGACCGTGACGGGGCGCGAACCCTCGGCCTTACGCCTCAGAGTCGCGGACGCTACCGCTTGAGCCACGGTGACTACTCTTTAAAATAATTCATCTCTCAAGGCAAAAACTTCCACACTTAATGACAAACCAGAAGTGCCAACATAATAAAGCTGAGCTACCAGACTGTGTGTCTCGTCGATATGGCAATACCGGTTTATGACCTTCAGGAGTGCGCTTGATAGCTTAACTGTGCCGTTATTTAACCACTGTTACTAGATAACTGCTCTGAGAGAAGAGGTTGCACTCTCCGTGTGATGGTAAGCGAGTGAGACATTCTTGGTTAAGTCTTTTCTGGTTGTGACGGTGATATCAATTCCTTTTGCAACAGTAGAAGATGGGAATTTGTGTGTACCGTGTCTTTTTAAGGTTTATTTAAATATCAGTTCACACACACACACACACACACACACACACACACACACACACACACACACACACACACACACACACACACACACACACACACACACACACACACATATATATATATATATATATATATATATATATATATATATATATATATATATATATATATATATATATATATTATATATATATATATATATAGAGAGAGAGAGAGAGAGAGAGAGAGAGAGAGAGAGAGAGAGATTATTTTTTTTATTTTATTAATTTATTGCGCCAAGGCGTCAGACATTACATGAGTTCATACAAATAATGCTTCAAATGGATACAAAACCAGAGTTGAACAGGTTTACAGGGAGGTGTACATATTGATAAAACATTGCTGCATACTAACACACAACTCACAGTATGGCAGCACAGAGTACATTATATGCAAAAGTAAAGCTCAGAGAAACGCAGAATGCACAAACAGAATTATACAGCTTCATACAGAAAATATATGTATAATTCAATATAATTAATGGCCACCAAAGTGAGGATAACGAGCAAGAATAACAGCAAGGTTGTCATCATTAAGTAAAAATGAGCAGATCTGTATTAAGTTCTGACCTCGTGGTAAAACATCTCTCACTGTGGGGCACTGAAGACAATAGTGGTCAAGAGTGTTAGCATTAGGATGGTCGCATAGTTTACAGGAGGTGTACTGTGGCATATCTAGAGTCTGGGAGACCTGCCATAAAGGCCGATACCCCATTCTGAGCCGAGCACTAACTACATTGTTTTTCCGCACCATTAACCCGCGTCTGCGATACTTGTAGCGACTGTGAAGAAAGTGATATATATATATATATATATATATATATATATATATATATATATATATATATATATATATATATATATATATATATATAGAGAGAGAGAGAGAGAGAGAGAGAGAGAGAGAGAGAGAGAGAGAGAGAGAGAGAGAGAGAGAGAGAGAGAGAGAGAGAGAGAGAGAGAGAGAGAGAATTATCCTTTGCCCTGGGATAATTCTATAATCATCTCTTCGCCTGAAACTGTTGGACAGGGTATATAAGGGAACATCATCAAATGTATGGAACCAGAATTGGAACATCATGAATTTGGACTTTGAAACATCAGCCCCATACGAGAATAAAACGCGACATGGTTTATCCGTAGAGATTTATCAATTATTTTGAGAGAGAGAGAGAGAGAGAGAAGAGAGAGAGAGAGAGAGGAGAGAGAGAGAGAGAGAGAGAGAGAGAGAGAGAGAGAGAGAGAGAGAGAGAGAGAGAGAGAGAGAGAGAGAGGTATGACACGCAACACTCAGATGGCATAAAGTGATAAATTCTGTATACCTTTAGCTTGAGAATTAATCCGACCTCATTTGGAGTAAGACAAAGAGACCTGTTTAGATAAGCAATGATAACGGATAGACGTCGAGGTACATATTCCTACATAGAAAGGTCGATTTGTATTTATGTTAGAAATTATCTTAGTGCATCAGAAATAACCACAGGTTTAGAAAAAACTGAGGAGCTCGAAGATTTATGGATCACTGTGCAGTATCAGAAACTTCCATCTTTCATTGTAGGGTGTGTTTACCGTCACCCTAAAGCACCTACCAGTTCATTCAATCATCTGCTAGAAACATTCAGAAATATCTGTGTGCGTCATAAACCCATATACATACTTGGTGATTTTAATGATGACTTGCTCTCAGCAGATAACAAAATGAAAAGGGTGATCAACACTGTGAAGTTAACACAAATAGTGACAAAACCGACCCGCATAACCCCTAATTCTAGGACTCTTATAGATCTGATAATAACAAATAAAGTGGAAAGTATACCCTATTGGGACGTAGTTCCCTGCCCAGTTGCAGACCACGAGCTGAACATTGCTATGCTAAACATAAACAAGCCCAAAAGGAAGCCTCTCCTCAAGACATTCCGGTGTCTAAAAAATTACTCCCCTGATATCTTTTGTGAAACATTAATCAACAACACAAATGCACTTAATAGAATTAAATACACAGATAACGTCGATTTGCAGGTTGAGATTCTAACAAAAGTCTTCCTTGAATGCTTAGATAGTTGTGCACCCATTGTAACAAGAAAAATAACCCGCCCCTCAGCCCCCTAGCTAACTAATGACATCAAAGAGGCAATGCAAATCAGAAATCAAATACAAAAAGAGCTAAAAATGAATAGATATGATATGACTCTCCGAGAACGTTATAAAACAGAAAAGAAACGTGTCAGATCTCTCATCAGTGTAAGTAAAAAAGACTTTTACAAAAAACAATTTAATGACTCTAGACATGATACAGCAGCAACATGGAAAGTGATAAGAAGCATGATACCAAATGAAAAGAGTACCTCAGAAAGTTATGAAAATATTACGGAGTTGAAAGACAAAGCAGAAAACTTTAATAACTATTTTGCTAACGTTGGCAAAAATACATATGAAAAAACTCAAGAAAACATCAACTCAGTGAATATGAGTAATTGCTTAAATGACAATTCTTCCAATGTAAACACAAGAGAGTACTTCAAGATAAATCCTATCGATTGTGCTACCCTAATTCTTACCATAAAGAGCCTAAGAAACTCTGGCTCTTATGGTTCAGATGGTATACCATTTCAGTTCATCAAAGACGCTCTACCCATGATTGCATCCTATATTCTAACTATTATGAACACTTCCATTGTCACTAAAAAGTTTCCTGACTCTTGGAAAATATCACATGTAATACCTCTGCATAAAAAGGGGGACAGAGAAGATGTGACAAACTATCGTCCCATTTCCCTGCTACCCATTTTCTCTAAAATATTAGAAAAAATTGTTGCATGCCAACTTATGTCATATTTAGACTCAAATAGACTATTAAGTATTAACCAACATGGTTTCAGACCGAAACTTTCGACGGAAACTGCACTGCTTAAAGTTACGAATAGTATATATAATAATATAGATATGAAAAAAATATCTATTCTTGTATTATTGGACTTATCAAAAGCCTTCGACAGTGTAAACCATGAAATTCTTTTAAGTAAATGTATTAACTTAAATATTGATCCAAGCTGGTTTAGCGAGTATCTATCTAATCGTAAACAGTCCATACGTCTTAACAACATTATCTCTGTGCCAAAAAATGTATCATTTGGTGTTCCACAGGGATCAGTACTTGGTCCTATCCTCTTCTCCATTTACGTAAATGATCTATCTTCTTTCATTTCTGACTGTCTAGTCATACAATATGCAGATGACACTCAACTACTCCTTAGTGGTGATATTAATAATCTCCCAGAGCTAACTTTAAGAGCAGAAAACACTCTGTCAAAAATTAAAACCTATTTCCAAGAAATTGGGCTGTTAATTAACGAAAGTAAAACACAGTGCATATTTATTGGTTCAAGGTTCCACATAGCACAAATTCCAGAAAACACAACAATTAATTTTTGCGACAATATTATCACACCTAGCAAAACAGTCAAAAACCTAGGAATTCACTTTGATAACCACATGTTGTTTGATTCCCACATAGATAAAGTATGCAAAAAGGTTACAGGAACATTAATGTACTTATCACGTATAAAAGACAATTTTGAGACTACCACTCGAATAACTGTTGTTGAATCTCTAGCCCTAAGTCACATTAATTACTGCACAACTGTTTAGGGAGCTACCACTAAGACTCAGATAAACAGAATACAGAAGTTTATTAACTTTGCAGCTCGAGTTGCCCTGGGAGGAATAAGAAAATATGACCACATCACACCAGCTCTCAATAAACTTGGGTGGCTGCGGGCAGAAAATAAGGTCGCTTATGCTATTTATGTTTTTGTATTCAAAATTTTGGACCATCATTATCCTAGCTGGCTATTTGATTTAAAAACAGTCAGGGATATAAGGGGAACCAACACAAGACAGAGCAGTGAGCTCTTTATTCACAGAACAAACACAGAAGCAGGTTCAAAGATGATCACTATCAAAGGGCCAACACTCTGGAATAATATTCCAGAGCATCTTAAAAATGCATCCTCCTTCACAGCTTTCAAAGGCAAACTATATAATTTTCTTTTGGACAAATAGTTGCTGCTCATTAAGAACTAATTATTCTCATTGTAAGGAAACAAATATGGAAATGATGCCGATAATAACGATCCTGTATCTAGTGGCATACTTACTACTTTATTATTAACATTATTGTTAACATTTTATTACAGCATTATTATTTTCTATGAAAGCTACATTTAATTTAACTATATGTCTAACCCTCTTATTTATTAGTTTAATTACATGTCTACTTATAAGTTACTATTAATGTTGAATAACCATTGTACAAAATGGAAATAAATGTTTGTTTGTTTGTTAGTTATTAGGAGATGCAAAGAAAATAAAGATACAGTAATGTGACCTTACCTTACCTTACCGCAGTGCCATATCCGCTCGGACGTGGGCCACCATGGATCGCCATGCTTCCCTATCTTTCATTCTTCTCCGTATCGGAGCATCCGTCCAATTCCCACCGATCGCTTCTTTTTCTCCATCTAAGAATTTCTTTCTGGGTCTTCCTCTTCCTCTCTTTCCCAGGATTCTCTCAGTCATGCAGGTGATCTCGAGGCCTTTCTTCCTTTCTATATGTCCTGTGAATCTTAATTGTCTTTTGTATATGTTAGTCATTATTTCCCTTTTGATATTCAGTCTGCTTAGTATCTCCCCATTTGTTATATTCTGCGTCCATGAGATCTTCAACATTCTTCTCCATATTCTCATTTCCATTGCTTCTAATTTCTTCCTTGATTGTTTTTTGATTGTCCAAGTTTCACATCCATACAGTAGTGTTGACCATATGTAGCCTTTTACACATCTTTTCCTCAGCTCCATTGATATTTTTGAGTTTGTTGTTAGTTTCTTTATCTCCTCCATACTTTGGCTGGCTATAGCTATTCTTCTTCTTATTTCTTTTTCACTTTAGCCATCCCAATTTATAGTACTTCCTAGGTACGTGAATTGTTTCACTTGCTGTATCCTTTCGTTCACCAATCTTAAATTTACTTCTTTCCTTCTTTGTTATTACCATTGCTTTTGTTTTCTTTATGTTTACCTCTATTCCTTTCCATTTGCTTTCTTCATCGATCTTCTGCACAAGATTCTGGAACTTCTCCTCGGAATCAGCTATCAGAACTGTGTCATCTACATCCCTTATGTTCTTTATATTTTTTCCCGCTATTGTTATACCATCCGCATGTTTAATTTCTCTCGTTATTATTTCTGCATATATATTTTAAAAGGATCTGGTGACATTACGCATCCTTGCCTGACTCCTCGTTTGACTGCTATCCATTCTGTCGTTTCTTCCCCGATTTTAACGGCCACCTTTTGTTTTTCATATAAATTCTTTATCAATCTTAGATCTTTCCCATCTATTGCAATATTTTTCAAGATGTTCAGCAATTCTATGTGTCTTACTCTATAGAAACTGTTTTTTTTCTAATCTTCTTGAATAGTTGTGGCGATGTTAACACGTGCAAGTGCTCGTAAAGTATGTCAATTCTTGTTAAATCGGCAGTTGGTACGGAAGGGTTTAGTTTGAAGGAGATAGAAATCATACAGTTGCAAGCCTATATAGACTCCGAATGCCTTAAAGTATACCCGAGAATAGAACCATCATTTTCATTATTATTATTATTATTATTATTATTATTATTACTATTTTTATTATTATTGTTGTCGTTATTATTATTATTATTATTATTATTATTATTATTATTATTATTATTATTATTATTATTATTACTACTACTACTACTACTACTACTACTACTACTACTACTACTACTACTACTACTACTACTACTACTACTACTACTACTACTACTACTACTACTACTACTACTACTACTAATACTACTACTACTACTACTACTACTACTACTATTATTATTATTATTATTATTATTATTATTATTATTATTATTATTATTATTATTATTATTATTATTATTATTATTATTATTATTATATGCTCTCTTGTTTTCGCAGATTAGAAGTGATTCCATGATAGACGAACACCTTCAAAGTGAGTGTGTATCTTAAAATGCATATATTATACTGTAGTCTTAGCTCTCTTTCTGCCTCTCTCATCAGCTGTAATTAATTGTAAAGACGTGCTTCTAGGTTTGACACACACATACACACACACACACACACACACACACACACACACACACACACACACACACACACACACACACCACACACACACACAGACACACACACACACACACACACACACACACACACACACAGACACACACATACATACACACACACGTGAGTGTGTATGTGTGTGTATGTATGTATGTGTGTATGTGTGTGTATGTATGTATGTATGTGTGTGTATCCTTCGGATGAAGTGTTTTGTATTCTTCGTATTGTTGATGGATATTCATATATATATATACCTGCTAAGTGATCTTTAATTTTGGAATAACATATATGATGAATATTTTCATCTTAATTAAGGGCTTTTCAAATCGTTGAAGTACTTAAATGATCTAATGTCTATTATATATTTAACTGATCGTTTGTCCCATTTGAACATGAGTATAACCCTTTCTTTCGAAACTTTTTACTATTAAAAAGTGGTCACTTTTTTGTTGCATTTTCTACTGGTTAACATATTGCTACTCTTCCAACAATTTTTTTTTTATATTGAGTGTCATTGGAGAATGAAGAAAGGGTGTTATTAGTATGTACTTTATGAATAATGAATTTGCGCTCATATTCCTATAATAAGAGTTAGATAGAATGATTAATACATTTTTTTTATTTACGAAACTACTTCTTATTCCAAATGACTGATTTTTCTTTCTTGATTTCATCCCTCTATATATTCAAGGAAGATAGACAGCTTACTAGATAGATAGATCGATAGAGATAGGGATAAACAGATATATAGATAGACAGATAGAAAAAGAGATAGAGAGATAGATAGGTATGTAGATAGCTAGCTAGCTAGATAGGTAGGTAGGTAGATAGATAGATAGTTTGATTGATAGATAGATAGATAGATAGATAGATAGATAGATAGATAGATAGATAGATAGATAGATAGATAGAGAGAGAGAGAGAGAGAGAGAGAGAGAGAGAGAGAGAGAGAGAGAGAGAGAGAGAGAGAGAGAGAGAGAGAGAGTAGCTTTATGATATCTTCTAAGGAGTGGCAAGGGATATAGCACTAAAAACTTCGTATCTCCTTAGTATAGGGATATTCGTATGCAAATCATGATAAGGGTTTTATCTCTCTCTCTCTCTCTCTCTCCTCTCTCTCTCTCTCTCTCTCTCTCTCTCTCTCTCTCTCTCTCTCTCTCTCTCTCCAGCCATATTTAAGTCTGTTTCTATGTGAGTGTATGTGTGTGTGTGTGTGTGTGTGTGTGTGTGTGTGTGTGTGTGTGTGTGTGTGTGTGTGTGTGTGTTGTGTGTGTGTGTGTGTGTATGTGCCTGCCTGCCTGCCTGTGCATAGAAGGATGTTTTATCAATATTCGATTCTTCTTCTCCGTGAAAAATAAGTATTTGATGGATTAAACGAAAATGCTTTGTTCATATAATGGAATGTATGATTCCTTTTTTTTTTTTTGAAGATATCCATAAACGTTCTTATGTAGTTAAGTCATCAATAAAATATTAATTATGCACTGATGTCATTAACTCGCATATCACTACTTGACTAAATCATGAATCCCTGTTTAGGAAAAACTGCTTTTTTTAAAATTATTTTTCCATTTTGAAAATTATACCTTCTTATTTTGCGTGTAGGATGTTTACTTCTAAGAATGCCATTGGGTAAAAGAAGCTTCATATATGTGAAAATAAATAATGCAATTGACTCACTTTGAGTACACAAACTATTAGCTGAATATCTTCCTCTACTAATGATGGTAAGACATATAATTTTATAATAGCAGACATATAAAGCGTGTTTTACGTCATGGACAAGGCACATTATTTTTTATATTAGCAGACATTTACAGCGTGTTTTACGTTACGGACTCCCTTTTCTACCAAGGGCTAGGACGGTTGCCTACTTGCGAAGGACTTGTTTTGGCAGATGTAATCGTTACCCCGAGT
>JAXCGZ010006218.1:0-12500 GCA_037179515.1 Halocaridina rubra | reverse complement strand
AATTTCGTAAACAGTGTAACCCTAGGATACCATATTGTTAGTTAGCTAGACACACAAATGGATTTCATAAACGCATCTGACGCGGTTCTGTATATGGCTAGGATCCCGTACGGGATCCTAGCCATACACAAAACCGCGTCAGATGCGTTTATGAAATCCATTTGTGTGTGCTAGCTAACTAACAATATGGTATCCTAGGCTTACACTGTTTACGAAATTGGGCCTAAGTCTCAAGATGACAAGGTTTCCCCATGAGGAACTCCACTATTTTCTCTTTGTTATCCATAGTTAGGCTATGGAGATGAATGACGTAGGGAATTAAAAAAAAAATTCTTAGCCATTAAATAGAAAAATCTCTAAAATGTCTCTGATATGAAACATTACAATAAGAGATTCTGGTACAGATATTAAGTGTAGTCGGATATGTCGACTGAAGATGATTTGGAACAGATGCTGGCGAAGGCCATGTCCAGTTATTTTATTTTCCACTTGTGTCCAAAATGTCCAAGTTCATAAAACGGCAGTGTGTAAAAACACTAGTTTTGGCAACCTCCAAATGACAAATTCTTGGCATCTCCTTCTGCTTTCATTACAACCTATATCCTTTTGGATATGAGTCGTTTCCCCTTTTTTCATATCTTGACATATTGCCTCCTTCTTCACTCACGGTTTGTGAAGCATTCTGAAATGCTCTTGGAGAAGTGCCATATTCCATTACGTCTTGATGGTAATATAATTAATCTAATCGCGAACATCGTCCATTATAAACACAGCTTCCAGATTGCCCAGAGCTTTTAATTCATACGGAAAACTATGTTTCTTTCTATCGCTCATGTGACTTATATATTTTCATTTTGAACTAGAATGATTTTGTACATAAACACTCACCATTATGGGGGATTTTCGTCTCCTTTAAAGCTTTGAAATTTCTTCATTTTGATATTACCATTCTAATAGAGCGTGCTCTAGTACGTTGTTGGGATTTGTGTTACATCAAGGTTGGGTAATGTCGCCATGATTGTTTAATGTGTATATGGATGGAGTAGTAAGGGAAGTAAATGTAAAGAGTATTAGACAGAGGCTTGGAACTAGTGGGAGAGGATGGAAGGTTGTGGAAGTTGAGTCAGTTGCCATTTGCGGATGATACTGTACTGGTTGCTGATACTGAATATGACTTGAATCATTTGGTGACTGAGTGTATTAATGTGTGTGAAAGGAAGTTGCGGGTAAATATTGGTAAAAGTAGTCATGAGATGCACGAGGAGTATTAATGTTGACAGATTGCATGTTGGAGTGAATGGGGAGTTGCTTGAAGAAGTTGAGAGTTTTAAGTATCTGGGGTCGCATGTAGCAAGGAGTGGACGAGTGGCTGTAGAGGTAAATCACAGAGTGAAGGAAGCAAGTAAATGTCTAGGTGGGTTAAAAAGTGTAATGAGAAATAGATATTTGGGAGTAAATGCAAAGAGAAGGATATATGAAGGTGTGATTGTGCCGACAGCATCGTATGGAGCAGAGACTTGGAATGCAAGAGAGGATGAAAGGAAGAAGTTGAATGTAATGGAGATGAGGTGTTTGAGAGGTATGATTGGTGTATCTAGAATAGATAGGGTAAGAAATAAGGATATCAGGCTGAAAACGGGTGTAGGAATGAAGCTGTCGGATAGGTTAGATCGGAGAGTGTTGAGATGGTTGGACACATGGGAAGGATGAGTGATGAACGAATAGTGAAGAGAGTGTGAAGTGCAGAAGTAATTGGATTTAGGTCAAGAGGGAGACCTAGAATGAGATGGATGGATAACGTAAAAAGAGCACTGAATGCACTTGGAATGTCAGTGGAACAGGGGAGAGTTCGTGCAAGAGATAGGAATGAGTGGAGGAAGATTGTGCTTATATGATGCGGCCCAAAGAGATTTTTCGCACCTGCTAACTCAGTGAACTGTAGTGGACGGTTGTGAGGGGAGTTGTCATGTGATGAAGCGGTGGGGGTAAACCCACTGCGGCTGTCGGGTCTCGTTGTGGAATATCTTACCCCACCTACCTTGTGGGTGACCCAAGCAGGGTGTAAGGGGGGAGGCATGGCAACTCTTTATCCCCAAGGAGCTGAGAGGAGTGGTTGAGGTGTGTGTGGATCGTGGTGAATGCGCGTTTCTTGGCTCGGCCACCCCCCTTACAAGGGGGAATGAGTCATGTGTATATATGGTATTTTAGTGTATTCATAGTAATAAGAGTGTCTTTCATTTGCTCTTTAAGTAAATATATATGCCTTTTTGATCCATTCATTATAAAATGAGTTTTGACTATTATTATTATTATTATTGATGTTTTTATTGTTGTCATTTTTGTTGTTGCTTGTGAGGAACTAAGCATAACGAGGGTTTGCTAATCACGACGTCTTCTATATTCCTCATCTTTTGAGATACTCCGGTATCATGGAGACATGCTTTCACACATACCTTTTATTGACTTTAATGTTATCTGTGTATTAATTAAATAATCTCTGCATTTACCCCTAACTGTACGTTGGCCGAGTCAAAGAGTTACTAAGAGACATTCTGAACTGTCGTATCATTAAACAGTAATTTTAACCTAGGGATATATCTTCTCTTTTCTTTCTATTTCATTCGGTAATATGTAATGATTTTCCTTATCGCTGTTTCCGTCTCCGACAAATATTAGCTGTCGTCACCGTGGCTCAAGCGGTAGCGTCCGCGACTTTGAGGCGTCAGGTCGAGGGTTCGCGCCAGGCCACGATCTGAGGTTAGCAAGGGCATGCACTCAGGGTAAGGATTACATCTGCCAAAACATGTCCTTCACAAGAAGGCAACCGTCCTAGCCCTTGGTAGAAAAGGGAGTCCGTGACGTAAAACCGGAACCAAAACCAACTGTTTCCGTTTCCGTCTCCTAACTTTCGTACTTCTTTTTCGTCCTTTTTTTTTTTATACATTTTTAGTATCTCTTCTTTCTCTTCTTATCCCCCAAAAAATCGTCATTGGCCATTTGTCCAAAGCGTCCGCTACATGGGCCGGTTTCCCTCACCAATTTTTTTCCCGTATAATCTTTCCTCTATTTCGCAACTTTCCGAAAAAGTTTCACTTCCTGAAGTTATCGCCGTTTTTTTTTTCTTCTTGTTCCGGTTTTACGTCACTGACTCCCTTTTCTACCAAGGGCTAGGACGGTTGCCTTCTTGCGAAGGACTTGTTTTGTCATATGTGATCGTTACCCTGAGTGCATGTCCTGGCTAACCTCAGATCTTTTTATTATTTTCCATGATTTCCTCCAGACTTCCATATCCTCCAGAGAAATAACTTTCCAGCCGTTCCCTCTCACGTGACGTAAGGCAGTAGTTTGCTGGACGATTCTCCAGTTTTTACCTAGTTGTGTTCTGCTCATTTCTGCTGCTCGCACTTCTCTGAATTCCACATGTAAAACGAATGGATGTATAATTTTCAACTTACATAAATATATGTATTTCAATTCTAATACATGATTCCAAATTCAGAATAATTGATTCCATGATATTAGTGTATTCTTTGTAAAGGAAACATCTGTATTTAGAAACTATACGAGTATTGCGGAAATTAATAATATTCCTGAACTTACTTTCTAATTTTCCTTGTCTTAGTTTAGACCTTTTGGTCAGCATATTAAGAGAATGTGTTTGAGCTGTATTTACGCTTTAGAAGCCTCTTAGCCACTAATTGAATGCTTTTCATCATCTTCTAATGGAACTGGAAGTACATTAAGATCCTCCTGTGGGTATGATCATGGCGGAACAATAGGGCCTGACTTGCAGCGAAAGGTTTAGCTTTCTTTTCTTTTTATTTGGTAGCGAAGATTTGTTTTGACAAACTCAACCCCCCCTCCCAACCCCTCCTTGTTCATTCTCTAGGCATGAAGCGTAAAAGCTTCTTCATCTTTAAAAAAAAGCCTAAAGGCTATTAGTGGCTAATGACCTCATGAGGGAAAACATGACCTTTCTTTCTTTCTGAAAGCTGATGTGGATGAGAAAACGTCATAATGTTAAAATGTGTTCTTTCTCTCTCTCTTTCTTTCTTTCTGTTTAGTGTGGTATTTTTCTATGCAGTTAATGTGTGGATAAAATTATCACAGTTGTGATCTCCTGTTTATATATATATATATATATATATATATATATATATATATATATATATATATATATATATATATATATATATATATATATATATATATATACACACACACACACACACACACACACACACCGGTATATATATTTATATATACGAGCCATTTTCCCTTCATAAAGGAAGTGGGCTGAGACAAGACAAAATACTCTGACTCTTTGGGAAGAGAAAATAAAGAGGAGGGGATTCCCAGTCCCCTCGCTCTGCCCCATTTAGTCGACTTACGACACGCAGGGGAACACCGAGGAAGTATTCTAGCCCCCTCTCATTATTATTATTATTATTTTTATTATTATTATTATTATTATTATTATTATTATTATTATTATTATTATTATTATTCGCAAACACTTGATTAGCTATTAAAAGCAAGTGCAGAGAAACTAATTTTATGTCCATTCGCTCTTGAGCTCTGAGTGTGCATATGTTTGCTTGTGTGTGTTTGATTGTTATAGTTATTTTAAAGGAATGCACCTTTGGGGTAAATATACTAGTGCTTATTCTCATTTCTTAGCTACTCGTGCCAAAGGCTACATCAACTTGTTCCGGTTTTATGTTACGGACTCCCTTTTCTACGAAGGGCTAGGACGATTGTCTTCTTGCGGAGGACTTGTTTTGGCAGATGAAATCGTTACCCTGAGTGCATGCCCTTGCTAACCTCAGACCGTGACGGGGCGCGAACCCTCGACCTGACGCCTCAGAGTCGCGGACGCTACCGGTTGAGCCACTGTGACTACACCAAAGGCTCCATCGAGTACTACCTTTATATTAAGAGTGCCAACTGAACCTGCTAAATTTTCTGGCACTAATGAGATGATCAACGGGGCAAAGGAGAGAAAATTTTACATGGTTGTCCCTGAAGGAAGTGGTCGTGATATGAGTCTTCTGGCTTGACAGACCTAAGCAATGTTTCTCTTAGCTACTGAATATAGCCTTCATGACATACTCGGAGTTATTATTATTTTTTTTTTATCATATCTTATCTCCGGCTTGGGAGTTAGGGGTCTTGTCTTTCATGTGTCAAAACAAAATAATTTTATTGTTTTATACTCAATTTTTTTTTGCGTATATTACCTTCAGCTCTTCTCCATGACGTGTGGTTGCTACATATGTAGATTCTTCGCAATATTTACGCTTTGGTGACATTCTGAACAACAACCCTACTCAATTATCCCGGGTCTGGATCAACACTGTTAGCGTAGAGGCTACATTAGGATGGATTGGATTCGGTTTTACGTCACGAACTCCCTTTTCAACCAAGGGCTAGGACGGTTGCCTTCTTGTAAAAGACTTGTTTCGGCAGATGTAATCCTTACCCTGAGTGCATGCCCCTAGAGGCTACATTAGACATTTTCCATTATTCCAAGTAAAATTTAACATTGTTGGCTAGGCGAGGTTTCCACCCCGTTACTCATTTGCATTAGGTTGCCGGAAGGAAAGGATCATGTCTTCCCTCTTCCAATTGAACTTTCTTTGATATTTAACACCGTACGCATTCGTCATGGACGGAAATGACTTTCTGGATCAAATTTGCTAATTCCGTCCCCCCCCCCCTCTTTCCTTAGCCTGCTGGCTAGTACAGTGGTAACGCGCTGGCTTCGCATTCACGAGGTCGAAAGATCGGTTCCCGTCCAAGACCGAAAGATTAAGCTGTTTCCTGCAGGTACTGCTGTGGTTGGGCACCACAGTGGGGGGGTTGGGGCTTGCCCCGGCTGACGAATACCCATTGTATTGTAATGGAAATAAAGGTTTATTATTATTATTATTATTATTGTTATTATTATTATTATTATTATTAATTATTATTATTATTATTATTATTATTATTATTATTATTATTATTATTATTATTATTATTATTATTATTATTATTATTATTATTATTATTATTATTATTATTATTATTATTATTATTATTATTATTATTATTATTATTATTATTATTATTATTATTATTATTATTATTATTATTATTATTATTATTATTATTATTATTATTATTATTCTCGCCTGGAATGCCTATAATAGGGAAGCGTTGCTATTGGAGCTTCTGAGACAAGTCATTTAGAATTAACAGAAGCAATGCTCTCAAAGATGCTGTTAAAATATGAATTGATCCGTCAGTTTTACTGGCGATTTGGCAGATATTATACGATTGCAATAATAATAATAATAATAATAATAATAATAATAATAATAATAATAATAATAATATTAATGATAATAATAATAATAATAATAATAATAATAATAATAATAATAATAATAATAATAATAATAATAATAATAATAATAATAATAATAATAATAATAATAATAATAATAATAATAATAATAATAATAATAATAATAATAATAATAATAATAATAATAATAATAATAATAATAATAATAGTAATTATAATACTGCAGATATAAGTCCACAGTAATATACTTCTATACCAGAATTGTGAAAGGAGCTTTCACTTGCGCGACTAGCAAGCCTCTTCAGGCAATACTTGCTAAAAGAAATAACTTCACGTTTTGATGAAATAATAATAATAATAATAATAATAATAATGATAATAATGATAATAATAATGATAATAATAATAATAATAATAATAATAATAATAATAATAATAATAATAATAATAATAATAATAATAATAATAATAATAATAATAATAATAATAATAATAATAATAATAATAAAATAATAATAATAATAATAATAATTGCTTTATGAGTACAGAAAAAATAATTACTATTATATGAAAATATTTTTTTTTATTTTGTAACACAAACAAAAAAGATTCGCAAAGACACACACACACATGTAATTTCCGAATTTATTCTAATTGGATCTGGCTAATTACAGAATTAGCTGAGGGTGTGAATCTCTAGTTATAATGGCTTTCAGTAAACTTTATTCTCAAGAGGAGAGTTAGGCTTCTTTAACTGCCCTTCCAGTCTCTAAGTCTTCCTCCATTAAGAGGTGCACTTCTAACGACTGTAGTTACTTCACTACTTCAAACGGAAAACAAGAGTTATTTTACTTGATATATGAAAGAGGATGTTCACTAATACAAGCAGATATTGAACTGATTTAATCATTAAATTCAGGGTTATTTATATGTACAGCTATTTCAATGGGAGGAGTTACAAACAAGCCAAGAGTAATTATTGACTCATTAAATACAACTTTAAGATAACTTAATAATTACTAAATTATGACCTATTTACAATAATTACATATTTTGATAAAAAATATTATTTACAATTTGTACGTTTGTACACTCATATCGAGAAAGAAGAGAAAGCTGAAACAGATACAGAGATTATTCGACACACTCTAGAAGCAAATAAAAAAAAAATGATTGCTTTTTCCACTCCTGTTTCAACAAATCAAGTATTTCTTTACAGTGTACTAATCCTTTATTAGGAATAATTCATTCAATATTACATTAAGTAAAAAGGAGTTTCATTTCCAGTCTGAGCTGTATGAGTAGTCTGTATTATTTCAGGCTTCCTTTCTTGCCAGTGTTAAAGTCTTACTTTTTGCAGTTTATGCTACATGCATATTTAGTCGGTCATCTGTCATCGGAATTTGGGATAGACAAGAATATTTCTATCATACATTTGGAATATGCTAGTCTTTCGGCTATGAAAAAACAAACGAGGCACATGTCCGCCGGAAGGATTCTTTTCAAAGAAAAACAACATTTAGGTTTATAGTTTTAAAGCTCCTACATATGGCAATCCTCTATCCCCAAGGAGCTGAGAGGAGTGGTTGAGGTGTGTATGTGGATAGTGGATAGTGGTGAATGCGCGTCTCTTGGCTCGGCCACCCCCCTTACAAGGGGGAATGAGGCTTATGTCTTTGTACGTACATATATTAACATTACTTGTCAAGAAAAGGTGCTCGTAAGAAAATATTTGTCGACATTTAAGCTGATGTGATGAAAAGAGAGTGAATGTACTCTAACTGAAGGTGGGGGGGGGGCTACAGATAGGATTGGATTGGATTGGATTCGGTTTTACGTCACGAACTCCCTTTTCTACTAAGGGCTAGGACAGTTGCCTTCTTACGAAGGACTTGTTATGGCAGATGTAATCGTTACCCTGAGTGTATGCCCTTACTCACCTCAGTCCGTGACGGGGCGCGAACCCTCGACCTGCCGCCTCAGAGTCGCAGACGCTACCATTTAGCCACGGAGAGCAAAAAACCTTTAGCAGGTATCAATTTAAGATATCAAACGAATTGTTAATTTACTTTAATTCTATGAGAGTTAATTCGAAACACTGTCAATTATATCATAATGTTTTCAAAACCTAATCAGTCTCGGTGGAAAAAAAAAGAGCAATAGCAATATCAATATTTAGTCACTCGGGATATTTGTAGTCACCGTGGTTCAAACGGTAGCGTCCGCGACTCTGAGGCGTCAGGTCGAGGGTTCGCGCCCCGTCACGGACTGAGGTTAGCAAGGGCATGCACTCAGGGTAAGGATTACATCTGCCAAAACAAGTCCTTCGCAAGAAGGCAACCGTCCTAGCCCTTGGTAGAAAAGGGAGTCCGTGACGTAAAACCGGAACAAGTCACTCTGGATGATAAGATTGGACGAACCTTCACAGACGAGAAAAATAAGAGAGCATGATCCGAGTTTTTTTTTATGATTGTGACGCCAGGACGGCCCCCCCCCAGAAAATAAAGAAAACAAAAGTCTACTATCGTCTGACCTGGGCACAAAGAAAATATAGAGAGAAACAGAAATGGGGAGTATTGTGACATGTCAGATGTGAAGGGATAATAAGACATGTGTAACGAATATTCAAGCATATTCGGTGTTGCTGTAGGCATAGGAAGAGAACCGTAACTGAAGGGAGACTTAAAATCGAACTGTCCTGGACAGTATTATGTAAGTCCACAAGACCCTGCAGTTGTAGTATCGCAACGGGAGGTTGGTGCCATGGGCCAACATACTACATAAGTAAGGGATAATACGTACCATTAATTAGACTTTTTTCTTTCCTTTTCGTTTTTGTATCTTACAACAAATATCACCATAATAAATGCTATAAATGCTGTAGTTGTAAGGATAAAATTCCAGTTCTCTTCATCTTCATACTTTAAACTCCTAGACAGTTCAATAGCTTTGGAGATAAATGGCCTTCTTTAGAGATGTGGGAGAGATTTATCCTGAACGAAAGGAGAATTTAAGGCTCCACGGGAGTACATACAGTAGGTATTTGGAGTCATGAGTCTGGAGAACTTCCATGTTCCTTGATTATACTTTCCCATAGAACAGGCATTTCCCCTAATAGAAAGCCGATCTCGTGATAATTTGGTTTTAACCTTTGACCTCACACGTTTTGAGGTGTATTTAATTTCCTTGTGGATTTAATAGGGGCATCTACGCGAGGGACACCAATACCCTTCCCTTCTTATCGTCAGATGACTGGCGAAAAGAACCAATACGAGCCAGCTAAGGGAGTTTCAGCCCTAGTATGTTAATTATCCCTTCACATCTGACAAGTCATTACACTCTCCATATCTGTTTCTCTTTACTTTATGTATTCTTCGTGCCCAGGCCCCATGAGGGCTGTTTTATTTTATATTTTCTTTTGGCCTATCCTGGTGTCACAATCATATAAAAAAAAATATATCCCATTTCTAATTCCCCTGCACTAGCATCTCTCTCTCTCCTTGTTTGACTTTCACCCCCGTGCCTCACCAAAGCAGCAGCACCCTTGTCATACATCGCAGTAGCAGCATGTCATTGATCTCAACGAATTTCAAATAATAATAGTCATTAACAAAGGAAGCACCAGTGGGTCTGGTGTTCTGAAGTGCTTTCAGCAATTAATTAAATTAATTATGCAAGCATAGTAGGGGGGGGGGCTATTTGATGGGGGAACTGAAGTACAGAGGGTGTCCGTCAGTTTACGTCTGTTACATTACTCAGCATATTAAACTCAAAAGAGGAAATGTCAAATATCATATAATGAGTTAGGGATTATTACGATATATGAATGAACAGTTGAATGTATATATATTTCTCTCTCTCTCTCTCTCTCTCTCTCTCTCTCTCTCTCTCTCATATATATATATATATATATATATATATATATATATATATATATATATATATATATATATAAGTATATCTAGCTATCGATAGAGAGAGAGAGAAAGAGAGAGAGAGAGAGAGAGAGAGAGAGAGAGAGAGAGAGAGAGAGAGAGAGAGAGAGAGAGAGAGAGAGAGAGAGAGAGAGAGAGAGAGAGAGAGAGAGAGAGCGCATGTTTGTCCTGACTGAAAGTATATATGAACATACTCTTCAACATTGATCTATATATATAATGATCAACTGAAAGAGACTGCTGAGTTGATGGGGACTACATCATTACTCTTTCCTTCTTCTTAAGTGGTTTTAACAAAGAAAACCTATATACAAGTTACCCTGACGATTTAAAGCATGTGGCAAGATATTACAAACTCATTGCATCGGTTGAATTGTTCCAGTGGTACGGAGCAGAATTAGGAGGCATACCCTATTCATTGTATGACAACCTCACGTCACGACGATAGAGATATTTCTTCCCTCCAAAGAGAGAGAGAGAGACTTTTGAGGGAAAATTCTGTAAGTTTGTTCACTTTATATCTGTAGTGAAACTGTAAATTGAGAGAGGCTTCATTTCTTGACCATTCTCTCCGAGGACACATTCTCTAAAGGGGGGTTTACGCGGTCAAACGGTTCGTCGAACGCATTTCGACAGACAAGTGTTTGAAGTGATGTTCGAACGTGTGAACGGGGTATTTGGTTGTCGAACACGTTTGTCGAACGTGTTCGACAACCAAATACCCCGTTCACACGTTCGAACATCACTTCAAAAACTTGTCTGTCGAACCGCGTTCGACGAACCGTTTGACCGTGTAAACCGCCCTTAAGAGTCTTTGATCTCATACACACACCGCTCCAAAGGTTATTTTTCAGTTATCTTTTCACACTTCCTCCTTTATACTTTGGAAATTGGAGTTATGATAACCATTAAATATAACAGGTTCCGTTTGTTAAAATAAAGTAAGATTTTGCTTTTAACTAATTAAGATACTTGCTTTAAAGATATTGGCAAGGCACTTATTATTATTAGACAATTCCAAGTTTTCTATAGTGAGAATGACAATATGGTTTCTATATGACCATGAGATAGTTATTATTTCTTACAATAGTTTCCTAGGGAAACATATGTATCAGAAAGACATCTGTCAATATTTCGTACAGTGGAAACCGATTTCAGTTACTCTTCTCAGCACTGTTACATTCTATCTATCTATCTACGTTGGTTGTTTCCCCCTTTAATTGGGGGGTAGCCGACATCAAAAAGAGAAAACAATAAGGGGATTACTTTGCTCTATGGGCAATGACGAGGGAGCTAGTGACAGTTCAAATGGCACTGCTGGAGTGCCACAGCCCATCCTCTAATCATTATATTTTTTTTGGCTCCGGTAGAATTTTTCTTCTTAATGAGGTCTATTAAACACCTCTTGAGATATCATCACTGGATCGGCATTTGTCTCTAACTAACAGTCTTTGAAAGGACTTTAAAATGTTTGTATCGTTGTCAATTTTTGTCCGGTGCAGAATTTAAATTGTTCAGAGGAATTTACTGGTTTATTTAACGTAGAGATTTGAATGCAGAAGCAAGAAAGATAAAATATAAGAGAGAGAGAAATGCATCAGTGTTAGAATCTTGACGGCAGTTATGAAAGACCATTTGAATGATAAACTCGTCTGTAGTTGGAGCAAACGAGTGTCGTTTATCGTTGTGATTTTTTGAGGCTGAAAAGATAAACTGTCTCAGGCAACGGAGAGTTTTGGTTTGAAGTGATATGTTGTGACATTATCTGCTCACCTTCTCGAAAGTACTTTGAGGTGACCAGACAAGGTCACGAAATTTATAAGTTCTTCAAATTGTTTTTACGTTTTTTTTTTAAATGGGCCTTTTCCCACCATATATATATATATATATATATATATATATATATATATATATATATATATATATATATATATATATATATATATTACATATATATATATATATATATATATATATATATATATATATATATATATATATATATATATATATATATATATATATATATATATATATACATATATATATATATATATATATATATATATATATATATATATATATATATATATATATATATATATATATATATATATATATATATATATATATATATATATATATATATCGAAGATAATGTTCAAGTCTTTGTGTTACATAGGGAGGATTATTTACTTTATAACATTTACTTT
>JAXCGZ010006217.1:40000-50000 GCA_037179515.1 Halocaridina rubra | reverse complement strand
CTTATAAATGAAGCCTTAGAACTTCGAATATGAGCAGTACAGTGATTCCTAGCTACATAAAAGCGAGATAGGTAAATCAGAAGGAGAGGCTTGGCATGACCGGCGTGCCAGATTCCTGGACTGAATAGCCATGGAGCAGGGACAGTCAAACCAAGGTTTAGGGGGAGAAAACGTTTTCATAGAAGAGGGGATGTACGCCTTCATTCACGATGTTATGATCTCGGAAACTTTTAGGGCTAACTTATAAGTGTTGGGAGACTGAAAGCAGTATCATCCCATAGGCAGTCAAAGAGGAAGCTACGCAAATCTTCACGTTGGGTACTCTCGAAATGCCAAAGATGGCACTGAGTAGGAGGGATTGGTGGAAGGGGAGCGAAAATGGAAGAGATTCAGATCACAGAGTGGTCAGATTTATCAAGTGGGGAAAGCACATGCATACATTGCATACAGCACACATACATACATACATGAATACATACATGCATACATACATGACTACATACATATATACATATATACATACATACATACATGCATACATATATACATACATACATACATACATACATACATACATACATACATACATACATACATACATACATACATGCATACATACAAACATACATGCATACATACATACATACATACAAACATACATACATACATACATACATACATACATACATACATACATACATACATACATACATACATACATACATACATACATACATGCATACATACATACATACTGTTACAATCCCAAACAACTTTGTTAGTCCTTTTTAATTGCCAGTAGATTTGCTGAAACACTCAGAGTTCATTTCAACCAATCAGCATTCACTTCTCGAATAGCCAATCATAATGACGTTCTGGCCTTACTTTCGACCCTACCTTGGCTGACCATCTTAGTCCCAAGACCTCCCCCCTGTCCGAGGTTTCATATACCTGGTCAAGAATGCCGGCAGGTAGAGTACGGTTCCTATCGCGTGATCGTCAGCACATACCAGGATTATATTCACCGTACCGGCTTTTGTCCACCTGAAGCTCCCTGTGTATAGTGTGAATTATTTGTTATTGTGAATTAGTTTATTGCTCTCCTCCCAGGTTCCATTTCACTTTTCGTATCAGTTAAAAGTTATATTAATTATCATTGTTATTTCCTTGTTGGGTTTTGTCAGTTTTTTGTGTGTGTGTTAATCTGTATGTTTATATGTAAATTATATTTATTAATTATTAATGTGTTTAGGTCTGTTCTTGTTAAACTGTAGGATTGTACATATTTATGTGTTTTGTTAATCTGTAGGTTTGTTAAATATCAGATTGTAATTCCTATTGTATTAAGTGAAATTAATATTACAATTGTTATAAACTGTTCACCATATTTCCATGCCCTTCACTAATTCGAGCCAAATTACGAGTCAGTTAGCCATTGCCACTCGGTCATATATTAACGTAGGTCTCTAGCATGAAAAACTTTAATTTGGTATTTACCAGTCATACCTGGGTGTAATATATTGGCGACCTTGCCAGGATCCTTGTTCCCGTATTATGATAACAATTGTATTACGATATCAGGAAAGTGAACAGTTAATTCTTGAGTTTTAATTTTTGTGAAATAATTTTTGTGTGTGTGTATTTATTGTCTGTGTCTGTTGTTATAATAAGTACAAATCGTAACAACCGTAACAAGTGTGTGATGATCATTGGTCATTAGTGTTTACTCATTATCTTGCGTGGTAGCCGCAAAGTAAACACTAATCTGAACGTAGGGTGACGGTAGTTTTCTATACGTTCTTCCAAGACTCGTTAACTTTGTTAACCTAATTAATCTCATGAATCAGTATTAAATGGCTCGTTAGGTTTTTTCAAGAATCGTCAGTGAATTTTCGGAGTGCTTTATATTTTCAAGTCGCTTTATTCAAGTATCAATAATCAACTATACCCTCACAAGTATCCAAGTTTCAAAGTATTCTACTCAAGTATCGGGATCAGTATAATCCCATCTCTCATGCTTGTTTATAGTATCTCTACCTAATAAGTCATTAATACTCAAGTATCAAAGTATTTGGGTATAGTAAAGCATAGATTCCAGGGTCGTGCTTGACTATCGCTACTGTATTTTCCCAGAGCTTCCTCGCTTCATTTTTCCAAAGAGTTGATTATTAAACGTCATGGCTAGTAAAGAATTTGATATATCATTTTTCTTGAAGTCCTCCTCTTGGGATCCAGTAAGTAACATTAGAAAATCCGATTGATTAAAAATTGCTGAACATTATAAAATTACTCTTCCAACTCACCCCTCAAAGGTAACTAAGAAAAACGTTAAGGAACTTGTTTCGAAAAATTTAATGAAACAAAGTGTTCTTGAAGTAATTGCTGAATATTTTTCATTACCTGAGGATACCGGGGAAGATTCCGATTCAGACGAGATTCCTAAGTCAAAGATAATTGAAGTAGCTCGTATTGATAATGCTACTCCGAAAGTTGACCCCTATTCTTTGCTCGAGTTAGAGAAGTATAGATTAGAACTTCAGTATAAAAGGGATGTAGAAATGAGAAAAATGGAATTGGAAGTAGAAACGAGAAAATTAGATGTAGAAAGAGAAATAAAATTTAAAGAGTTGGAATATAGGGACATAGAACTATCTATAAAGGAGAAAGAGGTATCTTACAACTATTCCACAGTTACTTCTATGGTACCAATATTTGATGAAGGAAACATTGATGGGTCCTTTAAATTGTTTGAGAAAATCGCTAATAAACAGATTTGGCCAAAAGACGAGGATGAACGTTATAGGTCCTAAATTGTCGGGAAAGTCTCTGAGAGTCTATAGTAGTTTGTATGTAACGGAAGACTATGATTTTGTTAAAACTCAGATACTTCATGCGCATGCAATCACACCCGAAGAATATAGGCAGAAATTTAGGAATATGACTGAAGCTAAGTATCAAACCTATGTGGAATTTGCCACCGAGAAAATGCGACAGTTCAAAAGTGGTTAGAATCCTTAAATGTCACTACATTTTCCGAACTCGTGAATGCAATAGTCTTGGAGGAATGGAAGAGTAAAATACCATTTCCTATGCTTAAATATGTACAGGAGAGCAATATAACGGAGCTTCTGAAGGTGGCAGAAATGACAGATGGTCAAGCCTTACGGTTGGAATCCTGGAATGTGCCTGGGGTGGATCGTGGTGTTTTTGTAAACTCTACCTCTCGTGATCCCCAAAGTAGCTGGAGTGATGGGCAGAGAGACAATAAGTAAAATTCAAACCAGCTATTTTGTGTTTATTGTAAGAAAGTAGGACATACCATTGAACAGTGTAAACATCCAGGGTGCCAAGTTTCAAAGAAGGGTTTTACTGATAAAAATTCCGATGCTAAACCTGTTGCTTCTAATTTTTGCTCCTCTCAGACCAGTATGTTCAAGGCATTTACTTTCACAGGCCATGTCGCACTTAACCCAAAGGGTCGGGCATTCCCTGTAACTATTCTTAGAGATACTGGAGCTGCTCAGTCCATTTTTGTTCATGATGTTATTCCTAATCTGAGTCATAAGTTAACAGGAGAGAAGGTTCTACTGTCAGATTTAACATCTCGTATGTCATATCCTCTTGCACGAATTTATCTTGAATGCCCACTGTTCAAGTCAATTGTAAAAGTGGCTGTTAAATATGGTAAATTGCCTGTTCAAGGAGTTCATCTGTTATTGGGAAATGATCTCGCTGGAACTCTTACCGTACCTAATATTACTACAGTTGATAATCCTTTTCCAAGAGTTCTTGATAAATTCCCTGATCTCTTTCCTTCTTGTGCAGTAAAAAGGGCTCAAGCTAAACTCACTGTGTCTAAATCATCTAATACATTGTCATCCTTGCCTTCCCCTAAAGTTCAGAAGGATCTTCTGAACCAGCCTTTGTCTAAAAAAGAACTAATACAAGCACAGAGTTCTGATACTTCATTGGCAGTGATGTGACATGTTGCTGTAGATAATGATGATAAAAGCATCCCAGAAGAAATTCAGTCTAAGCAGGGTACAAATTTTAAAAGTCAAACTTTTCCGTAGGTCTTAACTGAGTTAGTTGTCAAAAATGAAACTTCATCTGCCTATCACTCACAGTCTCAGGGGTGTCTGAAAATATTTCACAAAACTTTAAAGCAGGTGTTGCGAGAATATTGTTTTCCAAATGCAATTCAGAAAAAGTTGAGTCCTCTAAACTATGTCATAGCAACACCTGGTCGTAGAGAGAACACAGTTGGTTCATGTGAATTTACTCAAACCTTACTATTCCTGATCACCATAGGTAGATGTCGGAACTGCTTCTGCCGTTACAGTATGTGTGGTAGACACCAACCATATGTCTGAGATGGGATTGGAAGGTGATGGTGAGAGTAACCTACCTGTTGACTTACCCTGTAACCAAGGCTCTCTCTCCAACACCAGCATAGTAAAGAATGTTAAAGAATATCTTGGTGATCTTCATTCAAAGCAGAATGCAGACTTGGCTCAGCTGTTGCATCAGTTTCCCCCTGTTATTTCTGATTCTCCAGGATTGTCTAACTATATTCAACATAACAAAAAGTTGATTAGTTCATGTCAAGCCCCTATTAGGCAAGCTCCATATAGATTACACCCCCATAAGAATAATATTATGAAGAAAGAAGTAGATTATCTATTAACTCAAAGCTTAGCTGAACCAAGTATGTCTCCCTGGACATCACAATGTATTTTAGAGCCAAAACCTGATGGATCTTTTCGACTTTGTACTGATTATAGAAAAGTAAATAATGTAACTATCAAAGATTCTTATCCCCCCCTTAATAAAAGACCGTTTAAATACTATTAGGAAATCCCAGTTTAATATAATCATTGATTTCACTAAGGGGTATTATAAAATACCTCTTACAGATAGTGCTAGAGAGATTACCGCATTTATCACCCAATTTAGTTTGTACCAATATAAAATGTTTTTAACTTCTCAATCTGTTTTAAGGGATCCAGACTTCAACCTTTTGCAAGCCGACCAACAAACCAATGTACTGCACCCCTTGGCAGATTATTCCTTCAAGATGAAGAAGCATCAACATTCCTATTCCACCAGAGAAAAAGAGGCACTGGCTTTCATCCTTGCAATCAAAAAGTTTGAGTGCTATCTTCAGGCTTCGCCTCACTGTGTACTGGTCTGCACTGACCACAACCCATTAGCCTTTATCACCTCGACCAAGCTCTCAAATCAAAGGATTCTCAGGTGGTTCCTCCTACATCAGACATACAATCTTCAAGTTCACCATATCAGAGGCACAGAAAATATATTAACTGATGCCTTATCACGTGGATTTGAGGCGGATGATCCCAGCTAATACTGGGAAATGCTTGTTTGTGGTCGCCTTTCTTCATTACCTCTTCTGGGTTCCCCTACAGAGATTTTTGGTGTGGGGGTATGTTACAACTCCAAACAACCTTGTTACACCTTTTTAATTGCCAGTAGATTTGCTGAAACAATCAGCGTTCATTTCAACCAATCAGCATTCACTTCTCCTCGAATAGCCAATTATAATGACGTTCTGGCCTTACTCTCGACCCTACCTTGGCTTACCATCTTAGTCCCAAGACATCCCTCCTGTCCAAGGTTTTATATAGCTGGACAAGAACGCCGGCAGGTAGAGTACAGTTCCTATCCCGCGATCGTGAGCACATACCAGGATTATATTCCCCGTACCGGCTTTTGTCCACCTGAATCTCCCTGTGTATAGTGTGTATTATTCGTTATTGTGAATTAGTTTATTGCTCTCCTCTCAGGTTCCATTTCACTTTTCGTATCAGTTAAAAGTTATATTAATTATCATTATTATTTCCTTGTTGGTTTTTGTCAGTTTTTTGGTGTTAATCTGTAGGTTAATATGTAAATTATATTTATTAATTATTAATGTGATAAGGTCTGTTTTTGTTAAACTGTAGGACTGTACATATTTATGTGTTTTGTTAATCTGTAGGTTTGTTAAATATCAGATTGTAATTCCTATTGTATTAAGTGAAATTAATTTTACAATTGTTATAAACTGTTCGCCATATTTCCATGCCCTTCACTATTTCGAGCCAAATTACGAGTCAGTTAGCGATTGCCACCCGGTCATATATTAACGTAGGTCTCGAGCATGAAAAGCTTTAATTTGGTATTTACCAGTCATACCTGGGTGTACTAATGCATACATACATACATACATAAATACATACATAAATACATACATACATACATACATACATACATACATACATACATACATACATACATACATACATACATACATACATACATACATACATACATACATACATACATACATACATACATACATACATACATACATACATACATACATACATACATACATACATACATACATACATACATACATACATAGTTTGAAGCTTCGTAAGAAAACTTCTTTGCAGGATGTAAGGAAATACTTTTTCAGTGTAAGAGTAGTTGATAATTGGAATTCGCTAAGCGAGGAGGTAGTTAATGCTATCTCAATCCATAGTTTTAAGGACAGGTACGATAAGTATCACTAAGTCTAAAATGGAACCGATCAGGAGACGGGAAGATACGAGCTTTGGGCTCTTTCCCGTAAACACAATTAGGTAATCACAATTAGGTAATCTCATACATACATACATACATACATACATACATACATACATACATACATACATACATACCAAAACAAGAGGAATGAGAAGAACATAATGTTCTGACAGTTCATGAAGGAAACTCATCTCAACAATAACAAAAAGTAATGAATACTGCAACAGTTCTCACATGATGGATATTTGCTGCAGTTGCAGATTCAGCTGCAGCTGTATATGTTTTTTCTATATGTGTGTGTGTGTGTGTGTGTGTGTGTGTGTGTGTGTGTGTGTGTGTGTGTGTGTGTGTGTGTGTGTGTTGTGTGTGTGTGTTTGTGCATTAGTTAAGTATTCTTCTACTGAAGGCATTGCGGTAACCTTGGTTTGCAAACACTGTATGAAATACTCTATTAAATTGCAAAATATATTGTAATCATATACTCAAAGCCATTTTTTCTTTGTTTTATGTTGAGTTATAATTATTGTTAAATTAAAAATTACGATCATAATCTGTATTTTTATTATATTTATTAGCCAATAAATATATATTTTTCATTAAAGGAATATTTTTTTATCCAAAATGATCCTTAAGAGCACTGTCTTTGAGCACTATTTCATACGTCACAATGAGTTCCCTTTTGTAGTGGGGATGGACGCAGACATGTTAGAGCTCTAGGGGAATTATGGCTGAATGCCCTTTCTAGGGCTTTGCTGTGGTATCGAGTCCACGTTATTCACTTAACGTCTCACGTGCTCTGTAACGAATCCTCTGTTGCCTCCATACACGTATTCATATTAATGCTTATAAAATCCTCCTCATAGATTACAAAGCGAAATAAAGTTTTTTTTTTCCTTTTGCATTAAGAATATCGTAGTGCACTGAAAAATTACTGAGTTTTTTTTTTTTTTACTTCATAAATAAATAAATATATCTTCTCCTGTTTTCTTTTTGCATAGTAATATTATTGCGTTAGTTCTTATATTTTACATCTATTATCGCTCTCTTTTATCTATTCAAAATTTCTATTCACATGGCAAATTTATAGTCATATCTTAATTCAAAATTAACGAACGTGCATTTTTGGCTTTGATCAGAGCACAATCCAATAATGATACTGTTCAATCACTGACCTCACAAATTTAACTTAAACTTCTCTAATGCTACTGAGCTGAGAGGGACTCCCACCATATTTTTTCAGAAAATTCTGGTGCATAGATAATATACGAAAAACTGTCAAGGAATTAAATTTCACTTTTGGGGGCATGCTAGTAAATGATGCTCTCTCTCTCTCTCTCTCTCTCTCTCTCTCTCTCTCTCTCTCTCTCTCTCTCTCTCTCTCTCTCTCTCTCTCTCTCTCTCTCTCTCTTTTGTATATCTTGTATACTTTCATATCCCATTACGTGCATTTAACTTGTGAATAATATAATAGTGTAGGATGGGCCATGCCACCAACTTCCCATTGCGGTACTACAGCTGAAGTGTCTTGTGGACTTAAATAAGACTGTGCAGGACATTCGTTGTTAAGTCTTCCTTTAGTTACGGTTCTTTTTCTATGCATACATCAATACCGAATATACTTATTTTTTCTACTAATCTCTTATTATCCTTTAACATCTGACAACCCACTACACTCCCATCTCTGTTTCATTTTTTCATTATGTTTTCTTCGTGCCCAGGCTCGATGAGGGCATATTTATTAATTTTTTCTTTTGGCCTTTTTGGTGTCACAATAAAAGAAAAAAAAACTAGCCCTTCAATTTGTGTTTGTGTGTGTGTGTGTGTGTGTGTGTGTGTGTGAGTGTGTGTATGTGTGTGTATATGTGTAATGCACCAGCAAAGGACATGAAGGTTGATCATAAATTAGATTTCAGTACTTTTAAGGCTTTCTGATTACATTTTTGAAACTTTCAGTATTATTAAGAATGTTATTGTCTTATTAATTCTTTTTAATTATTTTAAGGAAATAAGAAGCCTGTCCCTCATTCTTTACCCCTCTCTAACCCAATGCTCTCACTTATCCTTACTTCACTTAGAGTTCATAAGATTCCTCACTCGCTAAAGACGAACAAGGCATCTGAACCCAATGGTATCCCTGAAAAGATCCTGAAAGGAGTTTGGAGATGTCATGCTCCAATGCTTTACAGTCTTTTTCACCTCATTCTCTGCCAGTATCTGTTCCTAAGAAGGGTGACCGCTCTATTCCTTCAGACTACCAGCCTATTGCCCTAATTTCTGCAATTGCTAAAGTTTTTGAATCATTGCTCAATTCTTATTTCTTGAAACGTCATGAATCTAACTAGCTTATCTCAGTTCACCAGTACGGCTTCTGCAAGACAAGATCCACTGGTAACCTCCTGTTCTATCTTACTCATGTATGGTAATCTTCTCTGAGGAACTGTGGAGAATGCTTTGTCGTTGCCCTTAATAACTGTAAGGCTTTTGACAGAGTCTGGCTCCAGGAGCTGTTGGTCAAACTCCCTGCTAATGGCTTTACTTCACGTTTCCTCTGCCTCAACCTTCATCTCTTATAGTTCAGTGCTTCTAAAAAAAAGTATCTGAATTCCAAATCAAAACTTAACACGAGGATCTGCCCCTCTCTTTCTTTATCTCTTACTTTATTTAATTTTCGTGCTTTTCCCTCCAATTCCCTTATATCCTTAATTCCCTCCCCTTTTTTCCCCTCCTATCCAATCCAATCCTAAAAAAAACAGAAAACAAAAACCCTTCATCTACTACTCGAAATCAGTCTCGTGTCAATATTTCTGTTTCCCTCAGCTCCGATTTGCAAAGGGTATCTGAGTTGGTCACCCAAAATTTAGTTAAATTTGATGCCTCCAAGACATATTTTCTAGCTAGATCTATTGTCTCTGCAACTAAGGAAATTTACCGTCTAACTATTAATATGTTAGGAATCCAAGTAGTATCAAAGTTGTCTCGGAGGAATCACATAATCCAAATTTCTTAATCCTCATCCAAAAAATATCGAGTTCTGTTTTGGTTTTGTCATTACTTTTTCTGTTTACAATTTCTCAAATTCTATAAAGGTATTTATCCATCTCTGCTTAGAATACTGCTCACATATATATCCATCTCCTTGATAGGGTTGAATATAAGGTCGTCAGACTCATCAATGACACTTCTCTTACTAGTAATGTGGGTTCTCTTTCTCTTCACCATAAGGTATCATCCCTTTCTATTTTCTATCGCTACCCTGATGAATTGAAGAATTGCATCCCTACCCCACTGCCAAGGCCACGTAACACTCGCCAAGCAGCCTTGTCTCAAAAGTAATGTGAGGAGATATATAGCTCAAGGATTTGTCGGTGCAGAGACTGGTTCTTCTAATCCACCTCCAAACTCTGGA
>JAXCGZ010006217.1:32500-35000 GCA_037179515.1 Halocaridina rubra | reverse complement strand
ACACACACATACACACACACACACACGTATTCAGTACACAAGTATTCAGTATCTCTTAAACTTTTCCTTGTGTTTTTGAGTGACTAAGACGTCAGTGAGTTAATCATACATAATATCCCTAAATAAGAAATCCTGCAGAGTATTGTGAGTTAATAACTTACATTTGTTGTATGACGAGACTGTCCAAATATTAAAGGAAAAAATTGAGAACATTATCGTGAGGGGAGAGAGAAAGAAGCTGCCCTGCTCTGCCTTGAAGGAAACTTAGAAGAGTTGCCAGAGGTGAAGCCATCACATCACATTACCTAATTTATTGTGTAAATTGGGGAGAGCTATTAAGCCGTTCACCTGATCCTGTGGTTCCATATATTGTTAAAATCAGTATCCTTCCCATTTATATTAATTTGATAGCTAGTTTGAAACACGAAATAATTGAATAATTAAATAAATACGAAAAATACACCTGTCAATAGTACTGAGTTAAGTTGCCAAGTAGTACAGCTGTCTTATTTTCTTCATTTTTTTTCTTTTCTTTTAGCTTTCTCTTTTACTATTTTTTTATTTTGTATATATATTGAGTTAATTGTAAAGTCTAATCCTGTGATAACATATCTTGGTTAGCAAGTGAGTTTATCAGTTAGGAAGAATATATAGCAGAAACAGGTGGGTGCCTCCTCAGACACAAATTCAAATTTTTCCTTCAGGTTTGACTTTTGTTTTGTTGCATTTATTTTATTTTTCTTTTCAAATTGAGTCACTAAATAGCACTTATATGGAGATATAAAAATTCTGTGTGAAGCTTACATAAAAGTTTTTCTCTCTTTTTTTTTCTCTTTCTCTTCTTCTTTCTATATTCTGTGAGAGGGAGAACATAAAAATGAGGCCATCTCTGTCCCAAACCTCTCCCACCCATGGGTCGGGAGGAGGGGTAGCTATCAGGAGACTAAAACAGAAAATCAAGGATTTAGAGGCAATGGTTATTAGCCTTGATGAAAAAATTCGGAATATGGATGAAGAAATGAAAGAGAATGAAACACTCAGAGAGGAAATACGATCTTTGGAGGAAGCAAATAAAGCACAAGGGCAGGAGAGAAAGGAACCAAACAAAAAAAAAAGAATAAAGAAGCTGGAAGGGGAAAAGAGTGAACTAGGAACTAGAATTTCTAAACAAGAAGATAAAAACAAACCTAAAGGAATTAGATGTAAGTTCACTGTTCTCTTCTGAGAGAGACGAGATTGCTGCTTGGAATGTCCAGATTAAGGAAAACATTGAACAGTTTAGAAAAGAGTTCCAGTAGCTGAATATGGAAAATGATGCCATGAAAACTTGCTTTGCTGATGCACTAAAGGGAAATGTGGCAGTAAAAGAGGCTGTAAATGTGGTGGCACTGGAAAACATACAGAGAGCTGACTATAAAGAGACAGTAATCAAAAAAATGAAAGACGTTGTGATGGAAAGGGCAAACCCACTCATCAAACAGGAACTTGATAAAGAGAAGACAGTGGTAATCTCAAGCATAAGTGAATCCCAGGAGCCAACATGGCAGGGGAGACTTGAAGAAAATAAAGCTAGGGTTGTAGACCTGATAAGAAAGCTTGGAGTGGTTTGTGGTACTGAGGATATTGTAAACATACACCAACTAGGTAAATATTCGAGGGAAGGAAAGCCGAGACCAACAAAAGTAACCTTTGAGAGAGGGGAAACATGTAGAGAAATATTGTTGAGAAAAAAAAGTCTAAAAGACCTTCAAGAATTCAAAGAAGTGTTCATTAGACGATACAGAACACAGGAAGAGATGGGAAAGATCAAAAACTTGTTGGAAGAGGCAAGAATGTTAAATGAGGAAAGAAATGAAGAAGAGAAGAAAAAATTTAATTTCAGAGTTCTTCCAGACAAAGGGGAGATAAAGAAGATAATGACAGAAGATTAGGGGATGGGGCCTCATTGAGATTGTTATACACAAATGCTGATGGATTAGCTGGTAAGGCAGTAGAATTAAAAGATAGGATTCACTACAGTAAGGCAGATATAGTAGCAATTACCGAAACTAAGTTGAGTGAGGACATAAACAGTGTCACAGTTTTTCCTAAGGGCTTCAGAATATTAAGGGTTGAAAGATCTGAGAGGACTGGTGGAGGGATAGCACTGCTCATAAGTGAAAGGATTCAAGTTGGAGAAATAAACTTGGCTATAGAAAGTGAGTTCAAGGAATTTCTTGTTGCTCGCATAAATACTGGGTCAGAGAGCATTATAATAACTGTTGTATATAACCCACCAAGGTACCAAAATAGGCTTGAAGTTTATGAGGAAAGTCATATAGGTACTATTGAAGTCATAAACTCAGTTGTTAACATGGCACGGGAGAAAAAATGTAGGATTTTGATTATGGGAGATTTTAATCAAAAAGAGATAGATTGGATAAATCTTGACCCACACAGTGGTGAGGACTCATTCGGGGCAAGATTCCTAGATTGCGTACAAGGGAATTTCCTACACCAA
>JAXCGZ010006217.1:0-20000 GCA_037179515.1 Halocaridina rubra | reverse complement strand
TTATAAGAGAATCGTAATTTGGGTATTAATAATGTAATATCTGTGTTCTGTAATAGATAGTGAACTATTACTTAAAAAAGTGTCAAAATTGTTCACTATCATTTACTCTATGACACTTTTTTAGGCTTGTAATAATTACCCTCTTGAGTAGGAATGGTGTCCATTAATTCATAGAGTGTACCAACTTAGATCTTGGACCTACCTTCAAATTTCTAGGATAAAAGGATATAAGATTTTTCCAAGGACTGTGATATGTGACTTTTACATCAGTAATGCATAAATCTTGCTATCATTGGCACTACACAATTTAAATATGTACCCCTTGACTGCTTTGTCAGAAGTCGAGAGCTTACCAATAGGATTTATCTTACCAATAGAATTTAAAAATTTTTCCTTTGCCCATATGTGGTCGCTATGTCTCCCTAACCTCACGTAGACTAGAGCTTGTAGTAGCAAACAGCATTTCGCTAGATGCCCTTTCATGAAACAACTTTGAATTCTTACCCAGCCTTGGAATCAGCACTGAGTCAACTGGTTTGATTTGTCAATAGCTGAATATAGATTTCATATATACTTAAAGATCGTGGACTAAAATTAGAGCACAGTTTCATTCATAATAAATGCAAATGAAAATGTATTCAAACATTTCCAATTTTTAATGAGGGATTGCCACAGCAACATTGTCTTGTTTCCAAATTCTGCTCAACTTTCTGGCCCTTAAATGAGATATGGTACAGAACTTTAGGAAAAGAAGAACGTTTTACTGCATATTGCAGCAAAGAACCTACTTAACACTTCACAAATTATACAAGCCAAATAATAACATGAAAAGTTAGCCCCTAGTGCACTTTAAAGAGATGAATGATCTCATAAAACACATTTATGTTATATATGACAATTATAACACCTCATAAAGAGTTATGACGTTTACAATACAGAAATAACCCTGAAAAGAGCACCTTATGTGACTGAATAGCCTCATAAAACGCCATGTACACTATATATCCCTGAAAACATCTTGCAAAAATAAATAACCTCATAAGCTTCTCTGAAAGTTTAGCTTATAAAATTGTCCAGAAATCTCTTTGTGAAATTAGATAATGCTATAAATCACTTGTAAATGCAATATACGACTCCTGTAATAAAGCAAAGCATCATGAAGATTGTTGCATCTTTGTATTGTTATATTTTTCCTTTTCATCCACACCTTTCCCTCTGTTTTCAAGGAATCCTTGTCTCTTACCAGCTTCATGAAAGGAGGGTAAAGTTTAGCTTTGGCTCAGAGTTTAGCGGTCGGATACCCTACAAGACGCAAAACCATTTACATTCATATAAAGTCACTGTGCTGCAGCAGCCTTTGGGAGGTTAGGCGTTGGAGTGTAATTCAGAAGTTTACCACAAAATACCTCTCCTGCTGCTAACTCCATATTTATCCAAGGCTGCTGTGTCTCACACTACTTAGCAGTTCCTCATTAAAATACTGGAGGATAGTGTTAATATTCTATTAAGCTTATTGCCAAATGCCCTGCCAGACATCAACAGTCAACATGTGTGTGTGTGTGTGTGTGTGTATATATATATATATATATATATATATATATATATATATATATATATATATATATATATATATATATATATATATATATATATATATATATATATATATATATGAGTCAATCATTACCCCGACCGGAACTCGAACCTAGGACTTATGATTACTAAGTCAAGGCACTACCACTACACCACAGAAGGTTAAAAGGAATCCAACCTTATAGCTTATATCTGCTATACTTAGGAATGAACGCATTCTAACTGAATGCCACTATGTTCATATTACAGATTCCCCAACCTCACTCGTGGCTTCATTTTAGCATTTAATTCAATTCCAAATATCATTCGGGCCATGAAATTACCAAATAAGCACATTACATATGTGAAATCATGAGTCATTCTTTACCCCGACCGGGACTCGAACCTAGGACTTATGATTACTAATTCAAGGCGCTACCACTACACCACAAAAGGTTAAAAGGAATCCAACCTTATAGCTTATATCTGCTATACTTAGGAATGAACGCATTCTAACTGAATGCCACTATGTTCATATAACAGATTCCCCAACCTCACTCGTGGCTTCATTTTAGCATTTAATTCAATTCCCAATCTCATTCGGGCCATGAAATTACCAAATAAGCACATTACATATGTGAAAACATGAATCATTCTTTACCCCGACCGGGTAATCATAAGTCCTAGGTTCGAGTCCCGGTCGGGGTAAAGAGTGACTCATGTTTTCACTTATGTAATGTGCTTATTTTGTAATTTCATGGCCCGAATGAGATTGGGAATTGAATTAAATGCTAAAATGAAGGCACGAGTAAGGTTGGGGAATCTGTAATATGAACATAGTGGCATTCAGTTAGAATGCATTCATTCGTAAGTATAGCAGATATAAGCTATAAGGTTGGATTCCTTTTAACCTTCTGTGGTGTAGTGGTAGCGCCTTGACTTAGTAATCATAAGTCCTAGGTTCGAGTCCCGGTCGGGGTAAAGAATGAGTCATGTTTTCACATATGTAATGTGCTTATTTGGTAATTTCATGGCCCGAATGAGATTGGGAATTGAATTAAGTGCTAAAATGAAGCCACGAGTGAGGTTGGGGAATCTGTAATATGAACATAGTGGCATTCAGTTAGAATGCGTTCATTCCTAAGTATAGCAGATATAAGCTATAAGGTTGGATTCCTTTTAACCTTCTGTGGTGTAGTGGTAGTGCCTTGACTTAGTAATCATAAGTCCTAGGTTCGAGTCCCGGTCGGGGTAATGATTGACTCATATATATATATATATATATATATATATATATATATATATATATATATATATATATATATATATATATATATATATATATATATATATATATATATATATATATATATATATATATATATATATATATATATACATATATATATATATATATATATATATATATATATATATATATATATATATATATATATATATATATATATATATATATATATATATATATATATATATATATATATATATATATATATATATATATATATATATATATATATATATATATATATATATATATATATATATATATAAATATATATATATATATATATATATATATACATATATATATATATATATATATATATATATATATATATATATATATATATATATATATATATATATATATATATATATATATATATATATATATATATATATATATATATATATATATATATATACACACACACACACACACACACATGTTGACTGTTGATGTCTGGCAGGGCATTTGGCAATAAGCTTAATAGAATATTAACACTATCCTCCAGTATTTTAATGAGGAACTGCTAAGTAGTGTGAGACACAGCAGCCTTGGATAAATATGGAGTTAGCAGCAGGAGAGGTATTTTGTGGTAAACTTCTGAATTACACTCCAACGCCTAACCTCCCAAAGGCTGCTGCAGTACAGTGACTTTATATGAATGTAAATGGTTTTGCGTCTTGTAGGGTATCCGACCGCTAAACTCTGAGCCAAAGCTAAACTTTACCTATGTGTCTTAAAAGGAAATACACTGAAATATGTAAAATCTGTTGAAAGGAACTAGAATATTGTAGGATCTGATCACGCCTCACTGATGGTTCAACTTGATCTTAATGATATTCAGGAAACAGTGCCATCCTTGCTGATGGAGAGGGCTTTAAATTTAGGTAGTTCTTGCTATAATGTTCAATATATTGAAAACAGTTACACAACCCGGGGTCCTTCCCATAAGAATGTAGACTTGGATAGATTCAAATTAGTCATGAATGAAACTCAGCCCCCAGAATTATTAGAAATTCATAATGAGAACATTTTTAATATTTTAGAGACTGGTAATAAGATTATCAATAATGTAGCAAGAGACTGCAGAGTTTTTCAATCTGGGGAGTTAGAGTTTAATGGATGGGATCAAGACCACCCTCGATGGAGGAGAATATTTGAAAAAAATGATCCAAAAATTATATGGAAATCTATTAACTGGAATGGCTATGTGGTGGAACCCAATGATGTGCAACCTGAAGATGTCAATTTCAAATTGCATTTCGAAAATTTGTTTAATCCTCCGACAGTTAATCCTAATCAAATCATTGGTGTGTCTTCCTCACCTAATATTCCTATATTGGATGATCCCTTTACTGCTCAAGAGTTAGACATGGCAGTGCAAAGTATAAAAAAAGATAAGAGTTATATTGGAATGTGTCCTGGTTTATTTACGATGTTACCACAGACATGGTTATCCTTTTTCCTCACAATTTTTAATTTCCTTTTCTTAAATGTCCTTTATCTATTTGCTTGGTGCCACAATAAATTGATCACTCTATTTAAATCTGGGGATAGAAGAGATTGCGGAAATTATCGGGGCATAAGTATAATGAACACATTGGCAAAACTCTATGATATGCTTTTGATGAAACGGTTAAGTTTATGGTTTCATATAGATAAGTGTCAGGCCGGAGTTCAGAAGGGTAGAGGGTGTATAGAGCAGATTTTGGCTTTAAGGTTACTGATGGATTATGCTGCTTGCAAGAAGCAAAAATTGTATATAGTTTTTGTGGATTTTAGTAAGGCGTACGACATGGTACCAAAATATGAATAATTCGAGTGTCTCAAGTCTGTGGGATGTGGAAGGGTTATGTTGTCAGCTATCCAAAATATTTATTCATGTACAAAAAGTGTGTTAAAATCTGCTATAATAACAACATCTATAGGTATACGCCAAGGAGCTCCTACGAGCTGCATTTTGTTTGTCATTTATATGGATAAAATGGTGAGAATGATTAAAGAAAGAGTGAGAATTGATGTTTTTTGGGAAATTTACATACTCTTTTAATGATGGATGACACGGTGATTGTAAGTACATCTCGTGAAAAGTGCATATCAAAACTTGAGGCTCTATTAGATTATTGTATTGCTTATGGTATAGTGATTAATGAAAAGAAAAAGTATTTTGTTGTTAATGGAAAAGACAGAGATAAAGAATCAATAGTAATAAACAACATAAAAATAGATTATTGTAAAAAGTATCTGTACTTAGGTGCATGGTTTACTGATGATGCAAAAATGCACTCAATACTTAAACAGCATGAAATCGATGGTACAGCAACAGTAAATAAGTTTAGTATATTCTGCATAAATAACATGAGTATGCCTTATGCATATAAAGTTAAAGTTTTTAAAGCTGCTTTGAGTTCTTCACTTTTGTATGGCTCTTAGAGTTGGTTCACAAGTAATTTAGCTTGCATGGAAAAACTTTATAACAGGGCAGTAAAGTGTTTATTGGGAGTGAGAAACAACACTCCAATATCCTTATGTTTAATAGAAAGTGGTTTGGAAACTTTAGTGCATGAAGTTAATGAAAGAAGAAGGGGAGTTTTAACCAAAAAAATGCAACAGGTTAACAATGAAGAATATTTCTATGTGGTATTTGACATCTGCAGACGGGAAAATACACCTGGTTATCAATTCTTAAATTCATATATTACAAATAATGTGGAAGCTTCTGCTCTAAATGGAATAAAAACTGTAATAGTGAATAAACCCCAAAGGTGCCACAAAATATCTTACATATAGAAAAATTTTAAATAGTCAGTTGACAGTACATAAAGTGTATAGTTGCAAAGAGTTTGTACCAGATTATTTGCGAGTGGCATTCACAAGGTTAAGAGTAATGTCTCATGAGTTGCGTGTAGAGACTGGAAGGTGGAGCAGAACACCAAGAGAAATGAGAGTATGTGCTTGTGATCAAATGGCTATTCAGAGTGAAGAACATGTGCTAATTGAGTGTCCTTTCTCCCAACCAGTGAGACAAAAATATAATATGTTAAACTATCTGAGTGTCCAATCACTTTTGAATGAAGAGCTTCATATTACCGAGTTGTGTCAGTATATTTATGAAGTACTAAAGTTGTACAGATAAGGAAGAGATTCAACCTTGTAATGAGGAAAGCATTGATTTTTTTTGTATGTATAGGTTAATTTGTAATATTTGGATGTAGTCTATTCTTCTAACTGTATTTCAGAATTAGGCATTAAGATAAATATGATTATTTACTTTTATTGGTAAGTTTGTGAGAATATTTGTATTGTTCTTTAGGCTAAGATTTTTTTGATGGACAAAATATTCTTTCTATTACTTATGCTATTTTGTGCAAAAAGAAAAAAAAATAATATTTTTTGTAATACTTTTGTAATATTTTGTCAATAAACTATATATATATATATATATATATATATATATATATATATATATATATATATATATATATATATATATATATATATATATATATATATATATATATATATATATATAGTTGAATCCCTTTAACTATGGACATTTTTCTCAGAGATAACTGCAGTGAACTGCATATTCCACTATATATTAACCCACCCATTTCATCAAGTTCGGAAGGCGAAATTAATACCTCGACTTTATTATCAAATATGCATTAGCAGATGAAATTTCATATACCACCAACGAATCCCAGCCTCCACCTGCCAACCTCCCCTGAAATTCACTGGGTACGATTACATATATATTGGATATGCATAATTTTTGGAGCTAAAATTATGAATCTAATTACTTTGCAACATGCATAGAGAATTTGAAATGGATTTTTGTTTAAGCTCTTGGTCTATGTTGTTTTATAATTGTTTTTCTCTTGTGTAACAGGAATTCATAAACTACCTTAATATTTTTCATCTCTAGTGCTTGAAAATAAATAGATAAACAAATATTTCATGGAAATAAGACAAATTCTGGATTTCAATATGATTTTATATTTTTGGGACACGCAAAGAAGTTATATTTTAATGTATCACTCTCTACAATAATGCCTCAATCCCCCTCGTAAGGAAGGTGGAATGTCAAAGTGCACTACCCAGCTACTAAGGCTTCGGTTTAAGTTTCTTACCAGAATTCTCGCACATGCCTTGACTCTTTACGAAATAAAAAACATGAAGTCGAGGATTGTGAGCACCCCTCGCTTCACCTCATTTTGTCGACTTTTACGAAACGAAGGCGAACACGGAGTTAGAATGCTTGTCCTACTAAAGAGAATTAAAAAAAGAAATTCAGAGAGTGAAAAAAGTGAAAATAAACCATAGGTAGCAGAGAACGTCTAGTGACTTATTGTAATTTTAGCTCAAACAAGTAAGAGATAAACACACGCTGCCCGACATGAGGACTCGACTTTGAGTATTTTTTCCGGTACATAGTGTGAAGTCATATCTTCAGTAATTATTCCGTATGCCTAAACGAACTTACACTCTAAGATGACTTGGTTTTCTTCCGAATCAGCACTGAACGGCTGTGTTGAATCCTGATGCTTGGTAGCGTGTGTCTTATTTCAGAATACCCGTTTTATGAGGTCCTCAGAATGTATCTTCTTAAGAAGAATATGAATTTTGAAGAAATGAAGTTATAAATACATAACTGAGTATAATTATAAAAACTGAATGCCAATACTAGGGCTTCATGCAACCACTTCTTTCATTGGGGAATGAATAACAAACATACCAGAGCGTATCTGTTCCTTTGGGAAATGTTACTATTGTTCCAGAAGTGTTTAGAGAATACATTTGGCATTTAACTTCTCTTCTCAATCTATTCAGCCTAGCAAGGTAATGGTCATACGAACACCATTATTTCCAATTTGCTCGAATGGGGACATAGTCTACCTAGCAATTGACAAATGCAAACATCTCTATCCAATGGAAATGGAGGTCAGGTTGAGACTTCAGTATCAAGGGAAATCGAGAATAGAGAGGAAATCTTTTTCTTTTAAATATAGATAAAAAGAAATAGAAAACTAGAAACAGTGAACTAGACAGACGTTGTTCAATGTATATTGATTAAAAAGAAAGATTTTGGTGTAATAAAAGTAGAGAATAGGTCGATGATATTGTTAAAGAGGAATTTGACAATAAACACAAGTTTTATAACAAGAGAACTTTATAACAGGCAAGAATTTAGTCATCTAGCAATAGTGAAGATGTGATAATTTGGTATCCACATATATTGGACTCTCAGAACAAGAAAGTATTTTGTTCTAGTTGAAGAAGAGACCAGACTGGAAGTTTGTTGTAGTAATATATATATATATATATATATATATATATATATATATATATATATATATATATATATATATATATATATATATATATATATATATATATATATCATGAGTGTGACACTGGGACAGGCAAAAGAACTGCCCTCATCAATAAAGGACCTGGTACTAAGAAAACAATAAGACGAAGGAAAAGAAAAAGGTTCTGGACAAGCCAGAGACAAAGTAGTGATGCACAAAGGAAAAGAACAGACTGAAAAAGTAGTCAAAATACTGAGGACCTAATAGCTTATTGTGCTCATTTTTTTTTTAATGATTGTGACACCAGGACGGGCCAAAAAACAAATAAAATAAAACAGCCCTCATCGGGCCTGGGCACGAAGAATACATAAAGTAAAGAGAAACAGAGATGGAGAGAGTAATGGCTTGTCAGATGTGAAGGGATAATAAAAGATGTGTGGTGAATATCCAAGAATATTCAGTGTAGCTGTAGGCATAGAAAAAAGCTGTAGGCATAGACAATTGTACCTGTTGAACAAACTGATGAACCAGACAGAGAGACTTTCTGTGTATGAGTGTTGGATATAAGAATTTTAGAATGAAACTCTCTCTAACGAATATTAAAAGAAAGTTGGAGAGAGAGAGAGAGAGAGAGAGAGAGAGAGAGAGAGAGAGAGAGAGAGAGAGAGAGAGAGAGAGAGAGAGAGAGAGAGAGAGAGAGAGAGAGAGAGAGAGAGAGAGAGAGAATATTATAAAGGTGCGCTCGCATTAATTGTAACCATTTATGACCTGCTGAAATGTAAGAGTTTATCATTATTACAAATTAAGAGACTGAGCTCCATTTGAAAGTTAGACTCGGGAACTTCAGCGTATGAATCAGGTATTATAACTAAACGAGCATTTATTCTATTTGTGCAGAGTATATGTATGAACTCAGAAGTTGATCTATTTCAGCTCGGAAGATTATGGTCAATCCTTACTTGAGACTGTGGTAGGTCAGTGATTAGAGCATCCTACTCGCAAAATGGCACACCCATGTTCGAGCCCACCGAGCGGCTTAAGAAAAGTCGTCCAGTATTAATTCCCCAGCTCCAACTTGTCTTTGACCACTCCCATTCCAGTGGGAAGTCATAGTGACATATTAAAAAAGCAAACAATATAGTTAGCCATTTCTCCTCTTTCTATTTAAATTGCATTAACAATGTTGGAAAGTATGTGGTCACCTATCAACAGCTACATATTTTTTGTCTGTGGAAATAGTGACAGTCACACTACATGCTCATATCCTTTTCTTCTATCCTGGTGGTTCTTTGTCAGTGCTTTGGTATCGAACTCTCAGCCTTTGAATTCCTTTCCAGTTGTCATTATAGAAGACACCATAAGCTTTTTCCTGAGAATGGCAATCGCATACTTAATAATTTTGGATGCGTTCATGCAACTTTTCAACTCTTTTCGTTGTAAACTCACTACATCCCGATTGGCAGGCAGTTGTATATATAATACCGAATATATCTTTTCCTGAAAAAGGCAAAGGCATGGCTACGAGTAAGTCCTACTTTTTACCTATCTGTGTGGTTATTTGTCGCCCTGTAAGTTTGCCACTCCATAAGATAAATTCAAACACTGGTAGTATTTACGATCCGAGGAATGATAATCTCATGACTGTATTATACAAGATACATCTTTGCTGATGATCTTTGATAATTCCTGGTGTTTGGGAAAATTACTCGATAGAAAGGGAACATTTCTTTATTAGACGAATATTATTATGTTAAAAGCTTATTGAGTTATGAGTCTGATCAGGCAAAAGATGGGTTCCAGCTAACTGAGGATTTGAGTTTGTTCTGTATCCCATAGCCCATTCTCTCTTCTTCTCTTACCATGCAAGTTCTTTTCACCTGTTATAGTAATGGCTGGAGTACATACAAGTCAAGAGTTGTATTTATCAATCCATAAGCAAAGGTTGCAATCTCCCTTGAAAAGGGATTGGCAGAGCCAAAAGCACCCCATTGAGTCTAGGGGATGAATATAAGATGGAAAATTGTAAACCCTCTTGGTCAGATCGCATTAGTCGACTTTTACGATACGCGGGGGAACATGAAAACATTATTCTTGTCCCCTGCTCGATTAAAAGGAAACATAATGCAAAGGATGAGGGAAAGAAGCAATGGGCAATGGGAGGTAGAGGGCACTCAACATATTATATGGATAGAATCTACCCGTTACCTAAACCGCAAGGGGTGTAGATAGCAATATATAAAATATCAAGTCAAGTCAGAGATGAAGCATGTTCATTTTCTTAACATCACACAAGGGAACATTCTTGCCATTTTTTTCTTATCATGGACTAAATTATTCCGTATTTATTCCATAGGGTGAGAATTTTCGAAAAGTTCAATATTAACTGTTTTTTTTTCCTTTTAAAGTGAGAGCGATTAAAAAAGGTATTGTACATTTTATAAAAGATCAGTAATGCTATTGATTCTCGTTGATATTGTCTCAGATAGTGTATTCAGTATATCAGCTGAAACGCCACTACCCTCTCCTTCCATATATTTAATTTCAAGTATTTTTTTTATGAATTCTAGGTATTTGTCAGTCACGTTCAGGTACTTTTAATTACCATTTCTTTGCTTTTGGTCTTCATTATAGTAAAACATCTATTTATTTCGTATTAGCATTTATCAATGATATTGTTTATGTTGAGCATTGTACCATTTCTCTCTTCATCTTCAGACTTCATTTCAACTGTTCTTTTACAATCTCTCTAGAATTTCTCATTCACAATTTTCTTCGATGTCTTTATTATATAAAACTTTCTACCACTTCTCTGTTCATTCTTAGAATTGATTTAGAATATTCTTTATATTCTATTCACTATTTCCTGTAAATTTCTAATATTATGTGCTCTGTTATTTCTATTTTTTTTCTGACTTCAAAAATGGGCGTTCAGTATAAGGAGCGTGAAGAGAGAGTAAATATACATACATATATATATATATATATATATATATATATATATATATATATATATATATATATATATATATATATATATATATATATATATATATATATATATATATATATATATATATATATATAAGTCCAAACTGTTAGCATACAGCACTAAATAGTAAGGAAGCCCATCAGAGAAACAAAACTTATAAAACAATGCTATATTTCGGATCCTAACTGGATCCCTTCACAAGCACAACTGTTTGTCTTGAGAAGGGATCCAGTTGGATCCGAAATATAGCATTGTTTTATAAGTTTTGTTTCGCTGATAGGCTTCCTTACTATATATATATATATATATATATATATATATATATATATATATATATATATATATATATATATATATATATATATATATATATATATATATATATATATATATATATATATATATATATATATATATATATATATATATATATATATATATATATATATATATATATATATATATATATATATATATATATATATATATATATACATATATATATATATATATATATATATATATATATATATATATATATATATATATATATATATATATATATATATATATATATATATATATATATATATATATATATATATATATATATATATATATATATATATATATATATATATATATATATATATATATATATATATATATATATATATATATATATATATATATATATATATATATATATATATATATATATATATATATATATATATATATATATATATATATATATATATATATATATATATATATATATATATATATATATATATATATATATATATATATATATATATATATATATATATATATATATATATATATATATATATATATATATATATATATATATTTATTTATTTATTTATTTTTTTTTTAAGAGTGTGACACCGGGATAGGCAGAAACTGCCCTCATCAACAAAGGCCCGGGCACGAGAAAATACCAAGACGAAGGAAAAGAAAAAGTTAAGGGCAAGGCAGAGGTGAGGTAATGTCACACAAAGGAAAACGACAGACAGAAAAAACAGTCAAAGTAAAGAGGACCCAGAGATATGGAGGACTAGGCTCTGAGATGACGATAGATCTGCTTTTTGAAGGATGAAAGGTCATAAGAGCTAGGAAAGACAGAAGGAGGAAGAGAGTTCCAGTGTCTGGAGGTAGATGGGAAGAAGCAGTCGCTGCACCGACCAATCCGCGAGCTACAAATCTCCACACAGTACCTGTGAGATGAGGCCGCTTGGCGAGTGTTATGCGGCCTCGGCAGTGGAGGAGGGATGCAACTCGCCAACTCATCAGAGCAGCGATGGAAGTAGTAGCGATAAAAAAGCGAAAGGGAAGATACCTTACGGCGAAGAGAGAGAGAATCCAGGTTAGAAGTAAGAGAAGGATCATTAATGAGTCTGACTGCCTTCGATTGAACCCTATCGAGAAGATAAGTAAAGGAAGAAGAACCCCAGATGTGTGAGCAGTATTCTAAGCAGGGGTGGATAAGACCTTTGTAAATTTTAAGTAACTGCAATGAGGAAAAGTAATAACGAAAACGAAACAAAACCCCCAATTTTTTGGATGAAGATTTAGAAATTTGGATTATGTGATTCCTCCAAGACAAGTTAGAGGCTATATGGATACCTAATATATTGATAGAGTTAAGAGGGTAAATTTCATTAGTTTCGAAGACAATAGGGTTATCAGGAGGAGAAGAAGATAAAGAGATAGCCAGAAACTGTGTCTTGGAGGCATTGAATTTAACTAAATTTTGAGTGCCCCATTCAGATACTCTCTGCAAATCGGAGTTAAGAGTAGAAGAAAGAGTGATACGAGATTGATTACGAGTAACAGATGAAGGTTGTGAAGAAAAGGCAGAGGAAAAGTGAAGGGTAGAATCATCAGCAAAGGCATGAAGAAGAGAGGAAGATGGGGACTGTAGAAGATTATTGATGAAGAGAAGGAAGAGAGTAGGTGAAAGAAAAGAGCCCTGTGGAACACCACTGGACACAGAGAAAGGGCTAGATGTCACGCCATCAACAACTACAGATATAGAACGGTCAGTAAGAAAACTGGAAATCAGAGAACAGAAAGAAGGGGTAATGCCGTAGGCTGGGAGTTTGGCCAACAGAGCCTTGTGCCAGACTCTGTCAAAAGCCTTAGAGATATCAAGGGCGACGACAAAGGATTCCCCATAGTTCCCCAGAGAAGATGACCATACATGAGTAAGATAGGACAGGAGATCACCAGTGGATCTTGCTTTGCGGAAGCCGTACTGGTGATCGGAGATAAGTGAGTTGGATTCAAGGCGTTTCAAAAAGTGAGCATTGAGCAAAGTTTCGAAAACTTTAGCAATAGAGGAGGTTAGAGCAATAGGTCGGTAGTTAGAAGGAATAGAGCGGTCACCCTTCTTAGAAACAGGTTGAACTAGAGCATGCTTCCAAGATGAAGGATAGATACTGGTTGACAGAATGAGGCGAAAAAGACGGCAAAGCACGGGAGCCAGTTCATCTGCAAACTCCTTAAGGAACCTTGCAGGGATACCATCGGGACCAGATGCCTTGTTTGTCTTTAGTGAGCGAAGAACCTTATGAACTTTGCGTGAAGAAAGGATAAGGGAGGGCATAGGGTTAGAGAGGGGAAAAGACTGAGGAACAGGTGCGCTGCAATCGTTGATAGAAGAGTTGGCAGAAAAATGAGAGCCAAAGAGAGTGGCTTTGTCTGTGGGAGAGGAAGCTATAGAACCATCAGAATGAATGAGAGGGGGAAAGCTTGAGTTACAGAAGTTTTTGGAGAGGTTTTTGGCTAAGGACCAGAAGCATTTGTCAGTGGGAGAGGAGTTAAGGTCATCAACTTTCCTTCTTATAAAGGAAGCCTTAGACCTTCGAATCTGAGCTGTACAGCGATTCCTAGCTATAATAAAAGCAGAGCGAGTTAAATCGGAAGGAGAGGCTTGGTAAGATCGGTGAGCCTGATTCCTAGCCTGGATAGCCATGGAGCAGGCACGGTCAAACCAAGGTTTAAGGGGAGAGAAAGTTTTTGTAGAAGAGGGGATGTACGCCTCCATTCCCGCGGTCATGATCTCGGCAACTTTTACAGCTACACGATCAGGGTTGCGGGACCGAAAGCAGTAGTCATCCCATGGAAAGTCAAAGAGAAAGTTACGCAAATTTTCATATTGAGTTCGCTCGAAGTGCCAAAGGCGGCGTTGAGTAGGAGGGATTGGTGGTGGGGGAGTGAAAATGGAAGAGACAGAGATCATGGATCATTTTATCCTTAACCATTTTCTTTTCTTTAGTCTTGGTTTTTTCTTGTGCCCGGGCCTTTATTGATTAGGGCAGTTTTTGCCTGACCCGGTGTCACACTCATATATATATATATATATATATATATATATATATATATATATATATATATATATATATATATATATATATATATATATATATATATATATATATATATATATATATATATATATATATATATATATATATATATATATATATATATATATATATATATATATATATATATATATATATATATATATATATATATATATATATATATATATATATATGCATGTGATTACCTAAATGGTGATTACCTAATTGTGTTTACGGGAAAGAGCCCAAAGCTCGTATCTTCCCGTCTCCTGATCGGTTCCATTTTATACTTAGTGATACTTATCATACCTGTTCTTAAAACTATGGATTTACATAGCATTAACTACCTCCTCGCTTAGCCAATTCCAATTATCAACTACTCTTACACTGAAAAAGTATTTCCTTACATCCTGCAAAGAAGTTTTCTTACAAAGCTTCAAACTATGACCTCTAGTTCTTGAGCCAGCCATATCAAAATATCGATCCCTATCCACTCTATCATAACCATGAAGGAATTTAAAGACTGTCACCATATCCCCTCTCAATCTTCTAGCTTCGAGTGATGGTAAGTCTAATTCCCTCAGCCTTTCATCATAACTGAGATTGCGTATTTCTGGCACCAGTTTCGTGGCATGTCTTTGAACTTTTTCAAGCTTAGCTATGTGCTTTTTCAAATGTGGATTCCAAAAGGGGGCTGCATATTCGAGTGTTTGGCCTCACATAGGTTACATAAATATTTCAGAACATTTCCTTGTCTATGTGCCCGAAGGCTACCCTTACATTTGATAAGAATGCATATGCTGCCCTTACTATGCCATTTATATGTATTTCTGGAGACAAATCTGCCAGTATGTTTACTCCTTGATCTCTCTCATTTTCTGTCTCTTGAAGTTGTACTCCAGCCACCGAGTAGTCAAGCTTGGGCCTTCTTGCACTTGTACCCATTCTCATTACCTTACATTTTGAAGTATTGAATTTCATTAGCCACTTTTCTGACCACTCATGCAGGTTATCTAGATCCTCCTGAAGTTCTCTACCATTGTTCTCGTTTTTTACTTTCTTCACAATCTTTGCATCATCTGCAAACATATTCATGAATGAATTTACAGACTCTGGTAGGTGAATTACATATACAAGGAACAAAAGTGTCCCTAAATCGGAACCCTGTGGAACTCCACTACTAACTCCTCTCCATTCAGACACTGAGTGTCTTACTCTAACCCTCTGTTCCCTTCCTTCTAAGTAAGTTTTTATCCATTCCAAAACATTTCCACCTATTCTAACCATTGCTTGCAGCTTCCTAATAAGTCTCCCATGTGGAACAGTGTCAATCGCTTTCTGGAAGTCTATGAATATGCAATCTGCCCAACCCTCTCTTTCCTGTAAGATTCGGCTTACCTCATCATAAAATTCTAATAAGTTTGTTACTGTTTATCTACCTCCTCTGAAGCCATGTTGCCTCACTGACAAGCAGCTGAAGGATTCCAAGTGAAGAGAGATATATTTCCTTAGTAGTTTCTCCATAACTTTGCAAACTATGCTGGTCAAGGAAACTGGTCTATGGTTCAGAGCCATATCCCTCCTTCCCTTTTTGAAGATAGGTATCACATTTGCTTGTTTCCAGCATCTTAGAATCTCCCCTGACTCCAGTGACTTTTTAAATATGATACTTAGTGCTACTGATAATGAGTTTGCGCATTTTTTAAGCACATTAGGGTATATGTTATCAGGACCTGTAGCTTTATGAACATCTAAATCCATCAGTGCTTTGCATACCTCTGTGGCTGTAAGGTTGATGTTCTCTAATACCGGCCCTTGAGCTTCTATCTTTGCAATCTGAGGGGGTGGGGTATTTTCTACTGTAAATACTGACTGAAACTCTTGTTCAATTCGTTGCAGATCTCTTCATCCGTCTCATTGATGCTTCCATCCGCTCTCTTTAGCCTTAAAACCTGTTCTTTTACCTTCAGTTTTCCTCTGATAAAGCTGTGGAAAAGCTTGGGATTTTCTTTAGCCCTCCTGGTGATGTCCCTCTCTTAGTCTCTCTCTGCCTCTCTCCTTTTACTTAGGTAGTCATTTCTTGCTCTTTTGTAGGTTTGCCAGGCATTTATGTTTTTTCTCCTCCTATACCTTTTCCAGCATTTGTCTCTCCACTCCTTAGCTCTTTTACACCCATTATCGAACCATTTCTCTCTGGCATGAATTACACTTACTCTGGTGACAGGTATGCAGCAATCTACTATCTTCCCATATTTCTCATAAAAGATGTCATACATTTCTTGTATGTGTGTGTGTGTGTGTGTGTGTGTGTGTGTGTGTGTGTGTGTGTGTGTGTGTGTGTGTGTGTGTGTGTGTGTGTGTGTGTGTACAGAGAGTGTTGGGTTGTGCCCTGGCACAGCATTGCATCTGGGGGTACTATTTCCTCTTGGGTGCCAGGAAAACAAGACCACCTCTGTGTTCTCCTGTTTGTCGTGAAAATCTACTTAACTAGGCTGAGCTGGAGGACTGATGATTCCTTCCTCTGTATTGTATTCCTACAAGTAGCCAGGAAATGCAGAGGTATTCTGGCAGGAAAGATTCAACCAGAACCCTAGTAATTGAGTCTCTGAATGTGTGTGGTTGTGGTGTAAGTGAAAGTTTGAGGGAGGAGATAGAGAGTATACTTGTGAAAAGAACGATTGGTGTGCTTGCATTAAACGAAACTAAGTTGAATGAGAATGGTGATATGATGTTTAGGAGTGTGGTAGGTCGGGAGTTTGGAGTTGACAGATGTCGAGAAGTAGAAGGAATAAATCTTCTGGTAATTGAAGAGATAAGTGTGTAGTGTAATGGATGTATCATTTTAAAGAATAGTGGCAAAAATGAGACTGGAATGTGTGGTTTTTGGTGTTTGTGAGCGCCTATGGCCCTGACAGGAAAAGAAGTGAGGAAGAAAGAGAAGAATTTTGTGTGAAATTAAATGAGTGTGTAGAAGACTTGAAAATGAATGTGAATGTGGTGTTGATGGGAGATTTGAATACTTGAGTAGGAAATGAGCCAGTGGGTAATGTAATTGGGAAGAATGGAATACATGGTAGGAATGAGAATGGAGAGACATGATATAAATGTGTATTGAGGGAGATATATCGATTACCAATGCTGTATTTAAAAAGAATGATGTGCACAAGTATACGTGGGTCAGAGTAGATAATGATGGAGTAGATGACAGAGTGTTAATGGATTAACTTGTGGTGGACAGAAAAGTGATTGGAAGAGTATTGGATGTGAATGTACTGAGGGGAGCTAGAGGTTGAATATTATTTAGTGGAAAGTAGAATAAGAAGCAAAAGTGGAGAAAAAAAAGAGGAAGAGGAAGAAAGATGCTAAAAGTTAGTGAACTGAATAAGAAAGAGAAAAACTGAGTATAAGACTAGTCAGAGGAATGCGTGGAATGTTGCAAAAGAGAAAGTGGAGGAGGGAGAGGAAGAAGAATGGAGTAGCTTAGCTTTAAGGAGGAAGATATGATGTGTGCAGAAGGATGTTAATAGGTGGAAGAAAAAGCAAGGGTAGTAAATGGTAGAATGAGGAGGTGAGTGCAGTAGTGGTTGAAAACAAGCAGGAATTTGAAGTATGGTTGCAGATAGGTAGTGAAGAGGCATATGGAAGGCACTGCACAAAGAGGGGGTTAGTGAAGCATGTGGTGAGGGAGGCAAAGAGAAAAGCAGATGTAAGGTGGAGCAGATGCTTGTCTGAGAATTTTGATAGGAATAAAAAGATGTTTTGGAAGGAAGGGCAAAGAGTGAGGAAAGGTGAGTCTGGTTGAGAGGAGAAGGTGAAAGGAGCAGATGGGCAATTGCTAGTAGACAAAATAGAGGTGAGAGAGATGGGCTGTGTATTTCATGGAACTACTAAATGATGAAGATGATAGAGAAGTAGAGATTGTGTCTGTGGATAATGAATGGAGAATGCCAGTGATAGGTGATGAGAACAAGAGAGGAATAACTAAAGAAGAGGTACAATTGAGATTGAGAGAAATATACACATATGAAGCACTAGGTGGGGAGGAATTAGTAGACTGGATGGTTAGGTTGTTGAATGTATGCTTCAGGAAAGGGAGGGTCCCAACTGATTGGAGGAATGTATGTGTAGTTCCAGTTTACAAAGGAAAAGGAGATAAGTATGAGTGTAGTAGTTTTAGAGGAATTAGTTTGCTAAGTTTAGTTGATACAGTATAAGGAAGAGTGATAATCGAGAGAATTAGAAAAATTATTGAAATTGACTGGGAAAGCACATTGTGGGTTCAGTAGAGGAAGAGAATGCGTGGATCATGTGTTTGTGGTAAAACAGGTGTGTGAGAAGTACTTAGAGAAAGGTAGGGTCGCTTTTATGGCTTTTATTGAATTAGAGAGAGGGAAAAAGATAAATATGAGTGTAGTAATTTTAGAGGAATTACTTTGCTTAGTGTATTAATAAGATGTAAGGAAGAATGTTAATCCAAAGAATTAGGAAAGGTATAGATTGCTTAGTGAAGAACAGTGTAGGTTCAGGAGAGGAAGAGGGTGTGTGGACCAGGTGTTTGTGGAAAGACAGGTGTGTGAGAAGTTGTTAGAGAAAAGTAGGAACAGATTTTGAGCTTTTATGGATTTAGAGAAAGAGCTTGACAGGGTTGATAGAGAAGCATCGTGGAGTGTGTTGCAGCAGTATGGAATATGTTGACGCTTGCTGACTGCAGTCAAGACCTCTTACATTACTAGTAGAGAATGTGTGAGAGTCGGGATTGGCATGAGTGATTGATTTGACGTGAATGTCGGGTTACTCAGCACCGCCTTTGGCAGTTTGAGTGTGCCCAACATGAAAATTTGCTTAACTTCCTCTTTGACTTCCCATAGGATGACTACTGCTTTCGGTCCTGCTCCATGGCTATCCAGGCCGGGAATTGGACACACCAATCTTACCAAGCCTTTCCTTCCGATTTAGCTCGCTCAGCTTTTATTGAAGCTAGGAAGCACTGTACTGCTCAGATTCGCAGGTCTAAGGCTTCCTTTATAAGAAGGAAAGTTGATGACCTTAACTTCTCTAACACTGACAAATCCTTCTGGTCCTTGGCCAAATACCTCTCCAAAAACTGTAACTCAAGCTTTCCTACTCTCATTTGTTCTGATGGTTCTATAGCTTGCTCTCCCACTGACAAAGCCACTCTCTTTGGCTCTCATTTTTTTACCAACACATCTGTAAACGATTCCAGCGCACCTGTCCCTCAATCTTTACCCCTCTCTAACCCTATGCCCTCCCTTATCCTTTCTTCATGCAAAGTTCATAAGGTTCTCCGCTCACTAAAGACGAGCAAGGCATCTGGTCCCGATGGTATCCCTGCAAGGTTCCTTAAGGAATTTGCAGATGAACTGGCTCCCGTGCTTTGCCGTCACTGTATATGA